>BMAW01043736.1:0-22684 GCA_019974015.1 Nephila pilipes | reverse complement strand
TAATATTTGCCTGTCAGTAACATTCACTTTCAGTAACATTTGCCTGCCTTGAAGAAGGAGATTTGGTGAGAAACTTGGCGTAAAATTTAATACTTTAAATATTAGTTTTAATAAATTAATTTTTATTAATTATTAAAAATTACCGTTTTTTCATCCAAACCAATGGTGTAAAAAATTCAGATCAAACGAGCACTTTAAAATGTGAGAAGAAAGCTTTTAAAGTGTTGACCCAGATATATAATGTGAGTTAAAAATAACCATTAATAAAAGCAAAAGTTCTTTCAGAGGATGTGTTACTTATACTTTTCTCCTGATATTTTATCATAAGAATATATTGCAAAAGCTGTATATGTTTTAAGTCCAAATAAGAATGAAAAAAAAAAATATTCTGGAATACTAAACATTGGAGCATTTAAATAAAATATCCAATAATCCTTGGCAAATTAAAACTCTAGAAATACCATTCCAAATAAATTTTATTGCTTAGTTAACGTTTAATACCAAATTTAAAACACAATCAGAGCTATATTTGTTTTTGTAATAAGCTTCTGTTAAATATATAACTTTGATCTGTTCGATATTTTCTATTTACCAGACTCGAGCACTTACTGATAATTCCTGTGAGTTGTATAAGATTAAAATTTCTTCCCAACTATAATGAGATGTGATTAGGCAAACTAGACGAAGATACGAAATATAGTGAACTGAATTAGAGATAGTGATATATAAGTAAAATAGAATTTAAATGAAAGAGAAGAGGGATTGAGGATAACGATAAGTTGATAGATGTTGTAGATCGGAGTGAATCATCGTAATTAAGCATCTATGTTGATAACAGCTGGAAGTCACTCATGATCAGAATAATAAGAGCCAAATCTGATATAATCTACAAGCGTTTGAACGGGAATGAGTGATTTGGCAAGCTAAGACTCTATTATTAGAATATAAACTAAGATCAACAGAGTTAAGAGGGATTCGAGAGAGAGCGACATTATGTGTTCCACGTTGCTAGTTAATAAACTGTTTTTTTCTACTCTTATGTACCTTCACAAAAATTTTCGGAATTATTGACTAATTAATTTGGCTTTAACATGGCTGATGTGCTGAATATTGAAGGAAATACGTCATAAATGCAATGCAGCATCATGTGAAACTGAATTCTATTATACAAAACCTTGAAAAATGGTAAACTATGCCACATTATAGCTTAAGAAAAAATACATTTAAAATAAAACATTTACAGTTAGTACAGAAAAAAGTGAAAACATCGTGAGGATTTGTGATGAAATGTGTTCCAAAACGTTTGGATAACAATAATTAATGAAAGAAAATACATACAAGATTTTACTGGAATTTTATAACAAGAAGAATGCTATTTAAGAAGTAACGGATTCTGAATCTTTCATTATAAAACTGGCTTATGAAATATTTAAGCAAAGATTATCTCTCAGACAAGCTGAAAAAGTCACATTTAATACTTAATATATATATATATATATATATATATATATATATATATAATAAATAGTTCGGCTTTTACTATATTACTACTTGCACAATCGCATTTCTTTCATAAAGCAAATTTTAAAAAAAAATACATGCAGCCTAATGAACTTCAGTAAAAGAGTATGCAAAAAATGAAGCTCTTAACTAATTGGGAAATAATTCATGAGTAAATGAATAAAATAGCATAGTAATTAGATTACTCAAAAATATCCGAATAATTAGCAGATGCGGAGGATTTAAAATTCTCAATATCATATTATTTATTCATAATACATATCTAATTATTTCAGTCAAAACATTATTCCTCACTGAATAAAACCATAAAATTTTAAACATTCGTCTCAATGACTAAAAATATTATCAATATTTGTCATTAAATAAATAGCTATTGACTCCCCTTTGTCGAGTGTAACTAATTAAAACAAATAAACAAACAAAAAAAACTGATGACAATATAATGATTATATATATATATATATATATATTCATATTCTTCATTATCTAAAAATAGTATGTATTGGTTTATAAAAAAAAATGTATTGGTTTCAGTCTCACATAAACTTACTATTCATGAAACACTAGTTATAATGTAATTTTTAGCGTAATAAAAATATGTCAGTGTTAGAAATAAATTAAATAATATAATTAAATAACTTATAATGTGTTTGGTAATTAATTTTGCACAAATTCGAGTCATTGAAATCTATTAATCTATGATATGCATAGTTTTGAATAAAATATCTAAAAGTCGATTTAAAAATAAATTATTGGAAAAAGTACATATATTAAAAATCCGTTTTCATGCTATGCGACGAATAGAGTCCTTTATACAGGGTGTTTCGAAACTCATGGTTAAGAATTTAAGGGTACCACCTAAACAAGCAATTTTCATCGTACAATGCACAAGGGGAGAGCACTAGATGGCGCTGTAATGGAAAGCATAAAGAGCGAGTTATTGCGAGGTATGTTCCCCCTTTTAATTTTTACCCTTGAATTTTTTATAAACACCCTGTATTGAGATCGAACACGTCTAACAATCATGCAATTTAGTTAAACACTTTCAAGTAAAAGAATAGGGCCTTTTTTAGGTTTCATATTTGAAAAACGAAAATAATAATTTTATGTACTTTATAGTATTAAATGCACATCTTTAGAACAAATCTTTGAATACTGAATTACATGTTTCGTATCATTTTATTCATTATATATTTTCTCGTTTATAACTATATTTATATTTTTATTTGCATAAATTATTCATACTGATATTGTCAAACCATTCAGTTATTTCTTTAAATAATCATTTTTATTGATTATTTATACTTCTTAATATGAATCACGGGAGTGATTTAGGCTTTTTTTTTTTATAGTTTTGTAAATAAATTAGAAGCAGAGAGGACAAATAAATTAAATCTAATTGCCTGATGAATGAAGACGACGTATTTACATCACTACATTATCTATGTAAAAACTTAATTGTATCATATTGAAAACTCTTCTTGAGCTTTTATCTAAACGTGTGAGGTGCACAAATACTTATTCTACCTCTAATAGTGCGTTTTGTGTAGACTACTTATTAACTCCTTAAAAATAACCATCATTTGAAGAAATAAGTTCAACGGCCAGACTTCGGATTTCCTCCGTTTCCACAAAGAGGGACAGATGACTGCAATCTTTCAATCAATTTTAACTAACTGGAATCAAACTCAGCTGAATAATTCTTTTCCGCATGTCTGCTAAGGTTTCAAACATTGGTCGCGGCAATGGCTTTTTTTAATAAAATTTTACACACACACACACACACATATATATAGTATATATATGTATGTGTGTGTGTGTTTATGTATCCGCATATAAGACGAGATAAAAACTTTCATCAAAGTCTTATACTTTTAGCATATATATATCCTGTAAGACGACCTCAATACTTTCAGCGACATATGAACTAAGTTTAGATCATCCATCCTCAACTAGAACAAGTTTGATTTTTTTTTCTGGGGGTACTTCCTACAGAAGCACGTGCCGAATCACGAACTCACATACACCTCTAACAAATATTTCAAAACGTGTGAGATTTCTAATGATGACTGAATGGAACTGAAGACGATTTGTTACGGGATACTGATAGAAGAGCGGAAACCGACTCGTTAGATACAAAATGGGACCCATATGAATGTCTTCCCAACACTATTTGCCTTGTACTCTATTTCACCCCAACTTAGCAGTAAAGAAAGGGCGTCAATGGAGGAATCACAGCCTGTGGCATTGTGTGAAAATTTCGAGAGAGAGATGTGAAATGATGATTATGACACATGAGCTGGCTTCCATACCATGACATCGAATGTGAATTTTCCATTATTGCCTTTTCTTTACTGCCAAATTAGGATGAAACAGAATATTGATGATGAATGTGAAGATTTTGCAGGATTATAAATACATTGCTGTGTGATATGTATTATTTTAAAATAGTTTTAATTACATAAATTTTTAACCAATTTCCTTGTATCTATCTATGAGGACAACCCCAGATTTCTTTGGCCTCATTTTCTTATGATTCACCAATCATATATATGTAAAGATGTGTAAAGATTCAGAGTAATAACTACTTATTACCAACACACACAGTTTATTTGCTGACGTAGGATAGAAGATAAAAACACAAAAAAAATTGATCAAACTCGCTTAATCATAGATTTAACGTCCAGCACAATGTAACGTCCAGCGCAATTTCCTGAACCGTCTTGTTCAGCGTCTCGCTCCTTCTCCGTCTACGTCTCATCTAACTACTCCGAATCTCTCTCGAAGTGCTATTCGGCGCTCTGGGAGCATCACGGCTGTCTTCCAGGATGGTTGATCAGCAGGTCTTAGATCCCACATATATATACATACACATATACAGCTCCGCTACGCTCTCCATGCCTTATATATGTATATATATGTAATGAATATATGTATATAAACTCAGACTCTCTATATGTCTCCTTATACATATCTTCTCCTTCTTTCTCATATTCTTTTCTCTCTATATATGCATATATGTATATATATATTGCATGCATATATGTATGTAATATATGTCTCTCTTCTCCATATTTATATTATATATGCTCTGCCTCTTCTCCATATATAAAATATATGCTATATACATATATGCATGCTTATATGTATATGTCTTCTATATATGCTCCTCATATATCTCTTTCTCATCATATATTTTGCTTATATGTATGTATATATATGCTCTCTGCTCTCCTATATATGCATATGTATGTATGTGTCCATATAATAATATTGTATATGTCTATATATTACACGCTTATATCACATATATGCATGCTTATTTATATTACATGTATACTCCAACATATATGCTCTTCTATATTACATACATATATACATTTACAACACTCATTTTTGAATAACTAGAATTATCAAGATTCCTTGATCTGTTATTTTTTAACTTTTTATTATTTTTTTTTTCAAATCTTGATGTCACTTGACTCATCGCGTTGCAGAGAGGACACATGTTAATTATGTCCAGGCTCCTAGTCCTCCCATTTGTGTGATGTGGAAGTTTTGTAGAGTGATGCCAGTTGAGGTGTTGCCTTCGTCACTCGACTCAAATTCAAAATTATGATTTATGTCGCCAGTAGCTATAGCGTTACTTCTAAATGCGACGTTAATACACAATCAAATCAAACTGAAGCACTATCACAGACCTTGTAGCTGGTGATGCTGAGTTTGAATCGCGGAGGCCTAGCCATCGTGCTGAATAATGAGGTTATGACGTATTATATAGAACTGGACTTTTTGAAGTCCTCTCGAAGTGTAAACGTAACTGTAAGTGAAATATGAACACGTTTCCTCTTTGTCACTAGAACGTGGTTCATGTTTGCATTGGCTAGGTCTTCAAATGAGGCTGCTTAAGAGTACTGTGTACCGGCAATTCTGATTTCATGAACTTAAAGTTAACCCTATGGAATTTTACTTTCGTATTTAATTCCAGACTATTTTATCTGTTTGTAAAAAATATATATCCCAATTCGCAAGAAGTAAAAAAGGTTTCTGCGGAGTTGTTTTCTCCCTCTGATTTTTAAAGATATCTTAACTACTACTTTAGTGATTCATTTGTGTGTTTTCCGGTCTCTAAGACATATTGTAAAATAGTTTCGAAATTCGGGAGAAAATGTGATCCCGCCAAAACCTATATTATTATTTACGTGCTTTTGGATGCATATTTTTTTTCGCATTCAGATAGATAAAAAAAGATTTCGAATAGCGGACAAATGAAAAAAAAATTCGATAAGATTAACATTACTTTTATGAAATCAAACTGACTGGTACAGATGAAAGCCTTATTATATATATATATTTCCTGAGAAGAAAGGGACAGCACAATTTGTAATTTCCCGTAGTATTGATAATGGATTTTAAATAACTGATAAAGGTGACACCGGCAATGTCGTAATAATTATATCATTTCACACAGATATGTTTGAAATTTCTTTGTAGTTTTTTAACTTTCAAATAATTTTCCTTTTTTAATAGTTTTCAAAACTTCAGAATCTATTAATCACGATGCGACAAAAGCATTATTTTTCATAACATTCCGTTTTGTCATATCTCTAGGCTAAGGGTGATGAAACTGTTCAATCTGCCGCTGTAGCACGTTGAAACAATTATATGGGTGGAAAGATTCCTTCCCATTTATTTTACTGAAAAAATTGTAAATAAACGTTGCCAAATAACTAAAGTGAGAATATATTTCTCTGCCCTATTTTCTCTCTCTTTTACTTCATGAAACTATTCTAAAATAATAGTTTTCAGAAGTATAAAAAATAAATACCATTTCGCCCTTGGTACGCATACAATCCAGAACAAACCATCTTAATTCTACGAATGTACCAAGCAAATTGGAAGCACGCAAAGGTATCTGACTTCCAGAAATATAAATGCAAAAGAAAATCCTCACACGGAATATGAAAGCATAAATTCTGAAAATAGCTTTTAGTTCGCGCGCGGTAAAACAACTACCTGTCGCCGCGTCGCTTTTCAATAGGTGTCGCTGCGCGCTATCCGTACATCCCTTTACTTTCATGCGCGGTAGAAAATCTCTTGGTTCTCCGTTTTTCGCTCACTTTAGCTGTTCTATCGCGTTCGCGCACTTAGAATTTGCGGTATGCAACACTTTTTTTTCTTGTTGATTTAAAGGTGAAGAAGAATGTTTGATAGAAGGAAAAAAAAAATGTAATGTGGTAAATCAATTTGCATAAATTTAATTTTGCAGTTGAGAGGGTTTTTTCAGCGAAGATTTGTGTCGGTAAGTACCTTCGTAACTCTCTGTGTAAATGTTAATTAATTTTCATTCTGTTAATTGCTCTTTTTTTCACATTTTCCTTAAGTATATGGCGAAAAATGTGATTAATTTTAATTGTACTGTAAAATACTTAATGCGTTCTTTTTTTATTTTTTATTTATTTTATTTTTTTTTTTGGTTTTATTATATATAAAAAAATTTTGAATAAAAAAGTGTGATTTTATTTTATATCGAGCTTTGAACAAAATGTGACTGTTTTTTTCCTTCACAAATTGCAAAAAAAGTTTTATAAAAAAAATTATTGAAAAGTAGTAAAACAAATTAAAAATACTTGAGAGAATTTTTACATTTCCACTTGCTAATAATTTAAAATTTCAATATAAAACTTGCTATAAAAATTATTTTTAAGACAAGTGGATATTTTAATGCTAATCAAATCATTGAGCTCAAAAATAAAATGTGCAAAATGAGAATATATAAATTTTTTTATCTGATATCTTGGAAAACGTAACAAATTATTTAAATTAACAAATGTATTTTAATTGTGTATGTATGTATCGAATTCTTCAGAAATTTTTTCTACATTTGAGTATAAAACTATATTTGTTAGAATATTCGACTTCTGCAATTTAATACTTAAGAAATGCAGTTTCTGATTTGCAGTTTGTAAAATTATGAATGACACTACTTAAATAAAAAAAAGGACATACAATGTGTGTAATGTCATTGATGTAAGGGATTTTACCATTACTCAAAATAACTGTTACTTAGCACAAAACTGTGATTAGCCAAGCTTAATATCTTCCATAAAATATGTGTTTTAATTTTTTGTTAATGTATTACACCACGTTCCCTGGATGAATTTTTATCTGCAAATGCTAAAAATTAATTTTGGTTTAAAGTAAGCGCAAAGCGTTTAAAAATTATATATTCTTCAAAATTACGAGCCGATTTTAGTCATACAAATTTATATGTTTAAAGAGCTTTTATCTAGAGCGTTTAAAGTAAAAGTTAATTTAAAAAAAAAAACGAGAATTGTATCATTCTTAAGTACCATAGAAATAATGATTTGAACTATGCAATCATATTTTAGGGCACCATGTACAATTGAATCCATCTTTAATTTATGGAAAGATATCATGAATATTGATATTACGCTGAGTCTTATGTAGAAAAGGGAGAGAGAGAGAGACAGATTTTAAAATGAAAAATAATATTTATTAATTATTAAAATTTTAAAATTTTAATATTTTTAATTTATATTATTGTTTTAAAAAAGAGAAGAAAGAAAATAATATCATTATTACATAATATTTTATTTATATTTTGTTAATCACTCTAGCACCTTTTAAAATACGGATATTTTTGAAAACTGGCTATATATTACAAGTTTTTTTTTTTTTTTGCCATTTAATGTAATACTCTAGACAGACATTTAATACATTTTATGACTCGTATCTGTATTCGCCATCTAATCAATGTCACGATATGGTACTTTTATGACAAGCGATCGTTGATGTGGTTGAGTATTGATTGCGTCGTTTGTTCAAATCACGTAGTACGGAACGCGGTCATGTATCTTTTTTTGTGAACGTTTGCCTAAACTCATTTAGTCTACACGTTGGAGAGTACATATGTACCATTCGAAAAGTTTTTTTTTTTTTAATCAAAAGATTTTTTTGTATCTTTAAAAATTAAAATGTAGCTTACATTAACTTAGAATCTAAAATAGTTTGTATGCTAATTCGTATGCTAGATACCATTTTAAGAAGATTTCATCATTTGAAAATATTTTCAAATACATATTTTTCTGACTAAAGATATGCTTCAATATTTTATTTTCATGTAATAAAATGTTATAGAAGGCACATATTATAAATGGCAAAGTTCAGTCTAGAAATATTCGCATGTCTTGCGGTTTATGTCTGCTTGTAGTTTTTCCTTAAGACTTAAATATACATACTTCTTCATATATATTAGTCATTTAAAAAAGTTTAAAATTTTTGCAATGTTTGGGTTATGCAATATTGGCCTTTAAGATAAATTATTACAAAAGATTCACACGATGCGAGGGCCAAGTTTCAGTGAAAAATGTTTTAGGGAACCTCTGTGTCAAAATGCTTGGTTTTTTTAATTTTAGTTTTTACTCATATTTAAAACAAATATTAATAGACATTTAAAATAAACTTTTATAATTATTTATATTAATTATTTTATTTTTTTGAAATTATTTCCCGTCAGAAAACATTCTGGTCTCTAAGTGATTAATATTATTTTCTCCGTGACTTTTCAAGCCTACCTTACCTCTGAAATATTTCAGTTATGCAAATGACAGATTTTAATTTTCATTAAAAGAAATAGAAAACACTTCAGGCGTCATGTAATCGAGTTTTTAAGCATTCTTGATATTTAATTTTGATTTGAGTAGAGCTGATAGAGCAATTTTGAAATTAAGTATGATTGTAGAATATTAAAATGTTTTTCATCAGAAGAGTTTCAATTTTGTATGAACTATTGTGATGAATAACATGACGAAAAATTCCTATCGTAATTTCAATCTAATTGTGTTCCAATAGCTAATAAACTCAATTTTTCATCAGTATTTATTCTTAGGTCTCTCTGATTAAAAACGTCGCCTAAAACTAAAAATTTTAATTTTCAATTATACATTTTAGTTTAAAATAACGATTATAAGTTAGGATACTGAATTGTTTTTAACAAGAAAGAGTAATTCAGAATAAAACTGATGAAGAAAATCCTTTGATCCATATTTAGAAAATTAATTATGAATATTTATAAGCCCCTTAATCCTTTCCTATAAATTCTTGTTAAAAATAAAATATCTAAAATTACTTTCATGTTCTTATCTGAGCTCATTAGATTCGCATTAAATAACGTAGTTTAGGAAAAACGATATTTTCCGTAACTTATTGACCAAACACATTCGATGATTTAATCTTATAAAAAATAACTTGCAGGAAATTTTCGGAGGAAAAAAGTTAACAGCCTTTTAGGTTCGAGTTATTAATGAAGATTTAGTTCTGTATTCTTTTTATTAGACAGAATTCTTAACTTTTTCAAGCCCATTACCTCATTTTTTTTATTTATAATTTAGAAGTAATTTATTTCTCTTATCACCGTTTTATAAAGGAGAACTGTCTTTCTGTAATAAAACGTGTAAGAAAGTGTCTAAAAGTACTTCATAATTTCAAAAACACACATGTATTGTCTGTTCATTAGCTACCACATGTTGTATGAAACACACTTACATGTCACATTTTATAAAATGTATTTTTTCATGTGGATTTTTGAGAAATTACAAGAAAGTTGCATGTAAAATAGAATGGGAATTCATTTTTCTTGACGATTACATCGGTATATTAACACCAATTAAAAAAAATATTAAAAAAGCAAATAAAAAAACATTAAACTGTAACTCAGATTAAATAAAATTGATATAAAATAGTTAAAAATTATAAGACTGTAATGATCAAGTTCATCGTTAATTGTCATACAAGTGTTTAAAGGTCGTCGAGAATTATAAAGTATTTAATGCATAAAATCAACCAAAATTGTTTGTTTGATTCTTGTTTTGCTAACTACAATGGCATCAATCCACTTCATTGAAAATAAACTTAGATCGAAAAGTACAAGAAAAATAATACCCTTAAATTCCAATTCATTATTAAAAATGCACATGATTAGCTAACATATTCATATATCAAAATATTTGCGTAAGTCATTGTTTCAATAAAAATAAAGTAAATTTAATAGACGTTCTGTTTATATTAAATCACATTTTAGATGCCTAATATATATATATATTGGTTAAGTTATATTCTCAAGTATGCTTACAAGAAATATTTAACTTGCATTAAATTCAAAGCATTATCATTCACATAGTCATGTCTATATAAGATGAATACAAAAGGATATATTTTATTTTTAAGCAACCCTAATCTGTTAAATATATAATAATTTTATACCTCATCGCTTATTGTTCTTAGTGAGTTTTTCTTTAACTTTTTTTTTCTAATTTTAATTTAACCTTGAATTTCATTTCCTGTATTGTTTTATAATTTTATTTTCAACCTTGATTTCCATTTCCTGATCACATTTAAAAATTTCGTTGAAACATCACCAGTATGCATCAAGGAAACAAGGAAGAATGTTTACAGACTGTTTTCTTATTTAATTGTCACAAAAGTTATTTGACAGGTGTATAATGAAGCCTACTCTAAAAATTGAAGTTCATTTACACATTACTGAGACGATTGTTGCATATTTATGAGCTAACATTTCTAAGTTGTATTTTTTCATCAGCGGTGTTGAATCACATTATAGGTAAAAACATTTATTTACGCAAATTCGAAACTTTCTTTGCAGCATTGTAATTGACCTTGGATATGAACCGAGGTCATGCATTTGTGTTTACTGATTACAACATCTGTGTTGCCATTAGAAAACAGTAAATTTTTTTTATGATAGTTACTTAGCTGAATGCGACCTTGAACTCTCGTGTTTCCTGTCTCGATCTTTGATGGGAAATAATGTTACTCAGCGAATCTGATCTCAACATTTTAACCTCAGTGAAAGTTTAAAATATCGAAAGTAGGTTAATTTTTTAAAACAGACTCCATATAATTTCTACATCTTGTGACAACGAATCGATCTGTTGAAAATAAAATATTGAGTTTAAGAACTATTAAATATTTCGTTTCTCATTGGAAAGCAATAATTACTGAAACCTTAGCAGTTATATCCAATTATATATATATATAATTAGATTATTAATATTGTGTGTGTGTGTGTGTGTGTATTAAGTAAAATGTATCATTTAGTCTATAATTAGATAAAAAGAAACAGGTAGTGTCTTAGTCTGTATTATAGATTTCTCAAAACCTTTTGCATGCATTAAACATTTGGTGCAATGCAGAGATTCCATCAAGACACTTCTTCAACAAATGAGGAGAGAAGGTTTTAATTCATAGTGCAATTTATTTCTATTATAAAGAATATATATATATATACTACAAATTTATGTATATTTTGAATTATGGTATATTTTTATCTTGAATATTTTCTGGGATTTTTTTAATTCCTATTTTTTTATTGTTTGTTTCAATTCTGTAATGTATATATATTTGCAATTTTTAGTTCTAAAATTTTTATTTTAATTTCGGTTTCTAAAGACTCTAATTTATAACTTTTAGTGTGATTGTAAATAGCATAATTTAAGCTCTAATTTTTTTTTTAATGTGATTGTAAATAAATCCAAAAAAGTGTACATAGTTGTTTATTTCTGAAAAATTCGTAAAAAGTAATTGTACATTTTTCGATTATTATTCATACTTATTCAATCTACAATTTTATATTAAACTAAATATAACTCCTAAATAAAAGCCAAGTTCATAAATAACAAATTACGTAATTTGATTGTTCATTCCTGCGCTTGGATTCAATAAGCAACATTGTAGCAAAATAAGTACTTTTACATTTGGTTAGTATTCCCTTTTTTTTTTTAGTATGTTACTTTGTCTATGCATGGAATTATCTCAAGAAGAGATAAAACGTGCCCCATGCCCACCGCTGTAATCTGTCGCTGAACATATATATATATATATATATATATATATATATATACACTGCTTTCTCATATCTACGGTTGAGGATCGTTGTTTTAAGGAATATGAGAAATTTTAAAAAATATGACCTTGTTGCTAAGTTGTGTTATATATATATATATACATTTTAATAATATTTCTAAAGTTGATTTTGTTTACGTATATTATTTTTTTACCTCAAATTGTTGTTTGAAAACACTTTAAACTGTAGTTATGCACCCCACTTTTCATGAAATGTCATTTTCATTTCCGCCAAACGATTTCGTGATTTTTCTTCTTTTAAAACTTTGCGCAATAAAATTCTTGAAAACCGCAGACATCGTAAATATGTTTAATGGAATGGTATTATGATTTTTTTTTAAAAAAAAATATCTCGACAAATAAATTCCAAATCCGAAATGTGCATGTTTTGAAATAGTAATTGATCTTTAAATGTGATTTTGAAACGAAACTTGACCTTGAAATTACGATGAAGTTTTAAATGGGTCGTGATTATTTATTACATCACTCACTTCGAACACTACAGTAATTGCTTTTGTAAAGGCATTAACTTGAGATATCGAAAAATGAAAATTTTAATGGAATATTTTTGTTTCATACGAAGAATGCATAATGGCGTAAGTAAAAAAAATTAGATGTGTCAGTAACATGGATCATGGAATTTTTTTTTTCTTATTTCTCACTTATTTATTTGAAAATTGTCAGAGTTTTGTTTCCACATTAGGAGGGACCAATGAAATGCTTGCGTGAATGTGTGCGCAATTGTAGAAGTGAGGCAAAGGTTTTTTTCCCATTTATTATAAATTTAGTGTTAAAAATAATGCCAAAACTTGATATATTTAAGTCATTTAAATAACGAAGTTTTAAAAAGTAACTTAAAATGTTATTAAGTTAAATTTTCCTATTTAATATTGGAAAGAAATCGCATTAAGTTAAATTTCTCAATTTAATAATGGGAAAAAAATATCTTATTTCGGAGGAAAGAAAGAAATATTATTATTATGTGATTATTATGATGAGATGTAGATCGTTGCATACAGGAAATATTCTTTTCAGTCAGGTTATTGTTTTTATCTTTCGATTTAATCTCTGACATTTATTTCAATAATTTAATAGTGTTCATTTAAATTTATTTATTAGTTATTGCAAGTGAAATATATATAATCAAAATTCTTTGTATTAATTATTTTAAATTTAATAATCAAAAGTGAGAGAAATCCACAATAACAAAAAAGTATGAAATGAGTTTTAAAATTTTTATGAATTTTTATGATGGTAAATTATATTTTATTCAAGTGGAAATCAAAAATAAAGTTAAAAATAACATTTTAATAACATTTTAAACTTATCACAAATTAAAATTTTAATATTATTGAAAGATAAGAACATTCGTTCAGTTTAAACGGTGTGAGACCGGTCTAAATTGCTTTTCAGAGATATTGTTTATTTTCAAAGAAACGCGCTAGTTTATTGAGTTTTGAAAAATATAGTGGAGATGTAATCTTATAATCTTTTAAATATAGCTATCACTTAACTCTGGTTTCAAATAATTAAATATTATATACACGTTATTATTTTTGCTTGCATTTCTTCTACATCCTGACTTCAACTGACACTTTTAAAACCTTAATATTTATTCAATTATTCTGATTTTGTGTAAATTTCTTATTATTTCCTTTTATTATCAGTGTATTGTATAGGGTTTTATAAAACACTTTGCATTATTTAGTTTTTGTACGTTTTTTTTCTCAACCCAATTAAGCTTCAATACAAAGTTTCTATAATTAATTCATACTTTGTTTAAAAAATAATTAACTGTAATATGATATAATAATATTAATATTAAAATTTAACAGATAACGAATTTCAATAACGGTTGATTATCAAGAAAGGAATCTGAAAAATATAATTGCCTTGAGTAAATTATATTTAATAAAAATAACTTGAAAGCCTTGAGGGATTCTTAAGAAATTTTACTCTGAGTAATTAACGTCTATTTCACTGTTGCAAATGGGGGTAATGAAGTATACAGGTGTTAAAAATTTCCATAAAACAAGTTAATTAAAGATACTATTAAACTTTAGACGACAATCCGTCTCAGGAACGTTAATTACTTTGCCTACCTTTACTATTATGTCTACACTTTCGTCAAAGTAAGGGGGGAAAAAAACGAATATAATCAGTAACGGATATTCGATTAAGTGGTAAACTTCCGCAAAATATGCTTATCGGAATTCAACAAATTTATTAGAGATATTGCAGTATCAGTTTATCACAGGAAGAGAATTACTTTCGAAGACAGCTAAAGCAGAAGCAGTATTATAATTTGACGTTCAAAGAAAAATTGTAAATACGTAATACTTAAGATGAAAGATGAATTTGTATAAGTTATGTTTGAACTAGAAAAAAAATAGATTGATGATTTTTATACATTTTATCTAATGTTCATTAAAAAAATTTATTGAATTATTTCAGTAAAAATGAATAATATTTTCTTTCTAAAATCAATGCGTATTATTCATATTTTGTATATGCCATTTAAGTGCTTGTTTTTGAAATAATTTAAATGTCTTACGTGTGAAATTATATTACGTAGTCTAATCAAAACAAAAGTCAAAAGTTAACATACTTTTTTAAAATGGGAATAATCATATAGTTATTTATAAAAATTAATTTATTCATCTGATTACATATTCATAAAATAAACATTTAACAATATATTATTCTTATTTAAATGCAAAATTTTTATAAATTCATTTTCACTGCTTGTTATGATATTTGTGTCCATGAGCATTTTAATATTAAATCTTGAATAGTAATTTTTTTCTCCTGTTGGTATAGGTTGCGTTCAATTACATGATATCTATAAAGTTCTGTTTACACTATATATATATATATATATATATATATATATATATATATATATATATATATAGTAATTGATTCAAAATATTATAGTTGATATTTACAATCAGGTAAAGTTATTGTCACGGTTACATTTACTATGCAAATATGACATTTTTGATGTTGATCACACTCTAGAAATTGTAGTCTAATGCCCTCGAACACGACTTTCTAGTCGAACATATAGTACATGTCTGATTCCCTTTCTCTTCGAAAATTCTGTGAGGAATGAAATTGGCCACGCCTCTTCCAAAACTACGGGACATAATCCTTTATTTCGGTTGGATAGCTGAATTAATAATATTAGTTATTGATCACTGAGAACCCTAACCGAGGAATGAAATAATACTTGCAAAACGTAGTATGTGGTGTGGTGGTGCTTTTTGGTTCTCAGGACATCGGACCGTATAAGCTGAAAACGACCTAAAATTGAATGAAAAGCAGAAATGTTGCTTGCCCTTTCACAGAGTCAAGTTGTCTTGGACAAAGATTTTGTCAGGATGTAAGGAAGACAACTAATGAACGTTTTAAATATGGTCGACTCAATTTAATTTATTGCATATCTAAATCAAGGATGTTTGCTTTATTATTTTACTATTGGTTGTCTATACTTGTACGTGCAAAACGCAGTGCAATGCATATAAAGAAACGTGTTCATAACGCAAGGTTTTATGTAATATATTATTTATTCATTATCTTAAAGGTTGTAATATTATTTCACTGGCTGGAGCTCCCAGGGGTAAATTTTTGAAACAAAATTCAGCAACCTAGCTAGAAAGCAAAAATCTTTACTAAACAAGGTTCACGTTCAAACCAGTGTAGCAAAATATATCCTGAAATTTAAATAAAAATTATTATTAACTAAATATTACAAATATAAGGAATAAATATAATGATCTACAAAAAAACGTCATGAAGGATAAATTGGTGAAAGCAAGGATAAACTGGGACATCCTGTGACACGCGATGCATAAAATCTCTGCGTAGGTCACCGGTAATCTACCTCAGGGAGAAGAAAATTCTGAAAATATGAAAACTTGCCCGCTGATTGCGTGATTAAAAAATTATATAAAATACACACAAATTGATCTTCCCCTATTACCTCCCTCCCATTATTTTTTTTCAAAGAAGCATCAAATGTTCATGTTAATGCCTTCTAAATATCGTGTGGTTTTTATGGATAGACTTATGGATGGAAAGATTTAAAAATAAAAATTAGGAAATCGACTATTTTTAGCACTACTTTAAAAATTTGCTAAAAGTCGGCCAATTAATAAAACTCCCAAAATAAATTCAATCATAAAAAGATTTAATCCTTCTATTTGTGCATAAATCGCGATCCTTCGATTAATAATTAAAATTTTCGATAGCAAGGCTTCCATTTTTCAAAAATACGCAAAACTTGGTTAGATCTGAAATTTTAAAAATTCGGGAAAAAAAAAAAAAAAAAATGAAAAATTGCCATAATTTTAAAGTACCAAATTCCATGTGTCTGCGCATATTCGTCTTTGCGCTATCCCTCCTGTGCACATAGATAGGCGCACGCGTATACACACGAACACACAAATTCTTCCTTTTATTAACATACGTAATATTTTGTTAAATTGTCGTTTAATGAACAAATAATACTTCGAAGTGAATAAACTAGAAAATCTAATAACAAATGAATGTATGCATTTTTTATTTTGAAGAAATTGTCATCATTTATTTTCTTTTAATGTTTTAAATCCGATCATAAATATGGATTTCATTTGTTTACGCTTCTTAAAATTTGATATAAGGATATATTATAATTATAAAACTGAGATGAACTAATAAGTAGGATTATAATTCCTTAATTAGAGGCATGATGCATTATTTTTGAACAGAACTTAATAAATTACGAGCATATTTTGTACCCTTTGCTTGTTATAAAATTAAGCTGTGATCCTCCTTGTTGTGGACCAAAGCTTAACTTAAAGATGTATTTAAATATTTATTAATTGAACTACATTCACGCTTCATTTCAATCACTGGATTATTTAATCTTATACATGCAGGAGCTATTAAAATTTAATTTGTACTTCAAAAGAGGAAATGTTAGCATGTACGTGCATTTATTTCAATAAAGGAATATAAATTATTATCTATTTGGGTTCAAAGAATGTTAGGGATAGCTACGAATATTAAGAATCATAAAGCAGGCAAATGAAAATGGGATCAAAATTATTAGAAACATAATTTCTAGCCCTGTGGAAATTCTTTCTTTCTTTTATTATTTGTTCGAGAGGTCATAAATTGCAATATAAATAACCAATTAAATCTTTTAAATTAAATTGAACACCCACAAAAAGAAAAATAGAAACTCCCAGATAGTGCTATAAGTCTTAGTTTAATAGTAACTCGATTAAATAGCATTTCTATTATGATATGGTAGAAAATACTTTTATCCTAACTTTTCCTAATAATTAACGTCACATCTTATCAATCGGAAAAAAAATTACTAAAATAATAGTACTAATTTTTAGCACTATACCATTAATATATTGGAAGAGATAATAAATTAAAACTTACCGTGTGTTAATTGAAAAAAAAAATATTGCTCTAATTTCTTAACCACTGGGATATAATTTCTGAGAGGCAGATTCTTAATGAAAAATTCCTTTATCTTATAGCGATTGAATTTCAATTATCTTAACCAAAGATATTTTCAAAGGATAAAAAAAAAAGCATATACACATATTGTGTGATAAACAAAATTTCTTGATGATTGATTATTGCGAGTAATGTTTCGTAATAAGATAAATTTTGAGAACTATCCAACGCTTTATGACATTTAATCTAACGGAATCCATTTAGTGTATTGTTCTTCCAAAACTTACCTTTTTGATAGTTTTTCAATAAATTTGAAGAATTTGTATTATCTATTGGCCGTAGTAACTGACTGATAACAGTCGCGAAATCGCTGCTGGAGTTCTTTCCGTCGAGTCGTGAGTTGGAATTCCAGATCCATAGTGTAACGTGAATGATTTACGTCAAATCTGTCTTTGATGGATTGATTTCTTAATAAAGCGTGAGATAACATGAAGAATATTGGCGAAGGAACTCGAAATTTTGATTTTTATGCCAAGTGACGAGGACGACATATATGATGACAACTCCCTGCCTTATCTTCAACACCGAATCATCCAGAAGACTCGGAACCTCGCAGATTAAAGACGAATCAGCCTCTCACATTTGAGCTGTGTGGAAGTTTGGAGATTCGGATGCAACTTTCGCCGTGTAGTAAGGTTGATGCGCTTTAAGTCTGTAGAGGCTCTAAATCATCACATTGGCATCATGTGGAAGTTAAGATAGAGTGAATTACCTACTCAGGTGTCATCTTCTTCACTTGACTGAAGTTCAAATTGACTATGTCTGTTGCCAATAGCCTTCGTGTTGCTACTAAGCATAATGTCAATAAAACAGTCATTCAACCAAACCATCCATCCGTATATTTTTAAGTCTTAGAAATATATATATATATATATATATATATAAATATAAATTATAAATATACATACATAAAGATATAAAATATCATATATATATATGAAAGATATACATATATATATAAAGATATAAATATATATATATAAAGCTTGATATAAATATATATTACATACATATATATAAAGATAAAAGCAAAAGATATATACATATACATATATAAAGATATATATATATATATATATATATATATATATACATAAAGATATATATATGTGGCGACATATATAGAGCATAAATAACATATTATTAAAATATTACATATGGTTATTACATATACATATTATGTTATTAGTTATATCTTTACATGGCTATTGTTATTACATACATACAATAATCTATCCACGTATACATTTCTGAGTCTCCATCCTCGTACAGTTAAGCCATTTCATATACCCCTTTATCCTCGCTAAGTACAGCCTCTCAACAAAACAACACTAAAGGGGATTTGAGTTGCTTATCTATGTGCACCAGAAACGCTTCTGCGCGCAAGGTAAAAACAAAATTCATGTAAGCGAGACAACATTCACCACTATTTGTAAAATCTGTCCTATAGTATTTTCCACAACGGATGGGATGAAAGAGTTGTTTTGTTTCACCTTTACGGCTGTTTGATCTCTGTATCGTTCTATTTGTTTATTTAAGTATGAAATGGATACTATTTATACATATATATATAAGAGAAATATTTCTATATAAGTAAAACTGTTCTATTAGTTCGATAGTAACTTATCAAGTCTGAGGAAAAAGCACAAAATCTCATTTAAATTTAATAGTTAAAATAAATTTTGATTTTCTGAGATCTGTTCTTTCACAGGTATGGTTTTTATTATGTTATTTTACTATTTTTTTTATGGGTTCTACTTCTTCCATAGAACCAACGTTTAGAGTAAAATGTTACTTATACAAATATAAAAGATTATAAATGCATTGAAACTTCTTGTTTTGTAGAATACGTTCTGGGACACATTAGAAGAAATGCAATAGCCTTCTTATGGGAAGGAATAACTGGAAGCCTACAATCAAAAATTACAGAATCATATTTAGTTTGGAGAATGATGATTTACAGTAACAATAATATCTAGATCTACTGATTTCCATTGAATCTTGCTTTTCTTATCTTTTATTTTATTTACTTTGTTCATTTTATTAGCAAATATCGCTTTTTTTTTTAGAAAAATTAATTGCTGAGAATATTTGTAATCGTTTATTATTATAAAATGAGCATAATAGATTTTACATTTAATTGTTTGTTTCTGATTTTTTACGAAGTCTAGAATTGTAGTAGTTACACCAATGAAGACAGATGTTGCAGATATTTAGATTTAGTGCCAGGTAAATATACTTCTTTCCAATTTTAATTTCGCATGACCTAACTGATCAATAGGTCTCAGCCAAACTATCTAAACCAGTATGTCGACTGGAACATGTGATAATGCATATAACGTAATATCAAGTGTAAGTGTTAAAATTCTGCTTTCAAACTAAGGTGCCTCTTCACTATTTTACACACACTTAAATATATTTCACTTTTAATTGATAATATTATATTTATAATTTATGAATTCTTTAAGGTTAAGCACAGTAAATATAATAAATTAGTACTTAAGGTCTGAAAGAAATTGAGGCTTTAGATGTTCGATTAATGCTGTTTTAGATTTGCATTATTAATGATTTTGATCTAACGTAGTTTCAATCTAATGAATTAGTCATAATTCGAGATTAGGTTTGACTTATGAAATAATACGAGTAGCTTATCAATAGATTTCCGCTTTGGGTTCAGTAGCAAAAATGAAATGAAGAAAAATTCTGATTTATTGTAAGGCTTTTAGTAGAAAAGTGACTTGTATTAGGAAATCAGAAAATATATTTACTGCGATAGTCAAAGTTAAAAGTTCATTTAAAGGACTTTTTATATATTTCTTTATTACACAAAAGCTCAAATAACTTTATATAAGAAGAATTTCATACCTTAAAAATGAAAGATTTTTTTTATAATAATAAATGCTTAAGGAGAATTTTTTGTGCTGTTTCTCCCTTTATAGTAACATAAACAATTAAAACAAAATTAGCTGCCCGTCTTAAAGAAAAATTTTTGTCATGGATAGTTCTTTAAAATTTGATTTCTATTGCACAAATAAAAGAACCTGTCGAAAGTTTATGTGATCTATTACGTACCAAAAAAATAAGCATTTGAATTAAATTAAATATATAACTATAAGAAAACAAAATTTATATCATTTGTAGACCGTATGAACTTTCCATTTCATATCCGATTCATGAATTTTGAAAAGGTTTTCAATTTTTCATGGATAATTCAAAAAATGCTATATAACCTTTTCAAAATCTTACGAAACACCACTTTAGATTATGTTTAATCAATTGAGAATTTTTTTTCTTTCTTGGTGAATTATTCTTACTTATTGAATATTTTTTTCCGTTTGCAAAGACAGACGCTTGTTGTAAATTTAAACTCCATAGTGGCGTAACAGATACGCATGAGTATTTTTAGTGTTCCTTCAATCGAGTAAAAGATAAGAATGGAAGAAATCAAAATAAAGGCGATGTTCCAGGCCAGTTGAGTATCATCCACTGTTATTTTCTCACGACACGTCACAACCTAAAAGAACATTGGGAATGTTTCGCATTGCATCTGACAAATAAAATGTAGAAGAAAGAAAGAGTTAAATCTGGTAGTTTTGTTGCGCTTTGAAACCAGGGTCTAAGGTTTCGTAGCTATTGAAATTCGAATTACAATGGTGATGTATAAAATTCCCATTGCATAGCATTGTACATGACAAAACCTTATTTTAAGTTTTGTCTGCATGTAAATTTCTGCGTAAAAAAGTTAAAGTTCAAATTGAAGTAAACTTGACAAAAATGTAGAAATGAAAATACAAGTTTATAGGTTAGAAATAATTTGTTAGAGAAAAACCAGTTCATTTGGAAAAAGATTGGAAATTTCTAATGCTTGCAACTTATTTTGAATCAGTAATGTGAAAGATAGCAATTATTATTAAAAATAAACTGCAAAAATTAGTTTAAGAAAACAAATCGCTACAAACGGAAATTCTAAACTTAGGTAATTACAGATAAGACAGCGATATTTTTTCAAGCTTATTTAATATAAGGATATCAAAATAGAACCATATTGAAATAGATGATTAGGAAAGTAATTGATTTTATCAAATAGTTTTGGGAATATATAAATTATAAAATAAATATTTTCTGATTTTAATAGTAATTCAATTTCCTGTATTATGCATTATATGTGTTTTATGTAAAGTATTATTGCATATATGATGCGTCCTTTGTTTAACAAAGTTTAAAAATAATATTATATTATATATATAAATAATATTATATTATGTATATTAAAAATAATATATATATATATATATATATATATATATATATAATATTGTTGGCTTACAATCATTTAAGCATTATGATAAATTTAAAATAGTATTAAATTTATATTTTATGTGTTATTTTTAATTTTTCTTTGTTAAATTTAATTTAGCTTTTTACTTCATTTTCTAAAGCACATGCTTAGTGAAATAGCTTGGCTTTAATTCTAGAAAAACTACGCGTTATGCTCTGAAGCATGTGAGAGCATTAATTTACTTTAAGTTCATTCTCTTGGATTTTCTCATCTTTCTAATCATTACTATTTTTTATTTATTTCCTCTTGATTTAGTCTATTTTCATTCAAAGTATTATATTATTTTTAGTGCACTCTCATGTAGCTTATGTCAAAAAAATTTCTGACTAGTGTATCTTTCTTCTGCATTTAATATACATTTAT
>BMAW01043727.1:173449-246632 GCA_019974015.1 Nephila pilipes | reverse complement strand
TTCAATTTATTTAGTGTTTCATTGACTCTTTCTTTTTTAAACTCGTAAAATAAAATTTGATAATATCTAGATAAATTTTGTAATAATGTCTTCCTACTTTCTATTTCTCTGCAGTATGAAAAGTTTGCAAGAAAAAAGAAAGAAATATACTTAGGTAAAAGGGTTTTTAAAATTACGTGTCGTACATTTACTTCATAAATAAATGAACAAAGCAACTTTACTATTTATGGCGCATGAATATAATAATCATGTGTTTGTATTCATAATCGCAGAAAGTGTAATTCTTTTGAACTAATTGTATAAGTTGACTCTCTTTAGCACCTTGAGACAAAGTACCTTTGAATTATTGCGAAATCTACTAGTGTCGTTAAACATAGATTTTGAAAGCTGCTCAACAAAAGTGGGCAAATATTTGTTTCCATGTCAAAGAGTCTTCCATAAATTTTAGAAGGAACTGTTTTGTTTTGAAAAAGCTTCTAAGTTAATGTTATGTTAACTTTTGAAACGTTCGTCACGAGAAAATTTAAAACTATTTGCTTATTTAAATTTCATACGCACCATGTGACTTTCTAGTTAATTTAAATTCCTTTTATTATCTGGAAATCTTATCCATGACCTCAAGTAGTCCGGTCTTGGACAGACTAGTCAAAGAAGAGGGAAGAAGGGGAAACACAATTTTTCACTCGTCCAGTCGGATAGGCTATCAAAACATGTAAAACATGATTCCCTCCCCCCCAAGCTATTGATGGATGCTAACTTCAGAAGGGAAGCTTTTTAGCAGTCTACCAAGGTTAGATAATTGTTTTCAATTATGGTGCAAAGAAATGATATAACATCGGGCCTTTAATGAGGGGGGGGGGGGCTTAACATGTCTTGAATTTTATGATTAGTTATTCCCTACACTTTGTGCTTGTTACTTAGATCAGTGTAAAAATCTTAGTGCTATAATCTAAAATGAAGAGACATTAGATGAAGATAAATATAAAATATTTTTTCTTTAAATGTATTGAAGTGGGTGTTAGGACTTGTCCGTGTTATAAAAAAATAAAAAAGATAATAGCGAGTTTAATCAATATATAAGACGCGATCCATACTAGATATCTTAAACGCGTTTAATTTTATAGGTGAATCTTGTAAATAAAAAACAATTTTTAGGGTATTTTTAACCCGAGCTTTTGTTAATAAATGATTATTATCTTTATTTGTTTATTAATATGCATTAGTATAACTATTGAGTTTGCAATGAATTTTAATTAATAAAAAAAATTCTCCTTTTTAAACAGAAAAAAATGCTTTTCCTCCTTTTTTTTCTTCAAATTTACTGTCTCCCGCTAAAAAGCAAACACCCCTTTTTTGCGAAACCATAGCCATGTTTTTTAAATCCATATTTTCTGACTCATCGGTTTTTAAGTATATCACATTGGCATTTGATGCTCTTATCAGTTTAATTTTTCAGTTTAACAGGTAGGGGGAGGAAGAGACATTATCACATGTGTGGTGCTTATTCTCTTTCTGGACAATTCCGCTACCTGTAGAGTAGCGAAAAGGGGGAGGGTTGACAGAAAAAGGAGCGGTTACCCGTTCTGATGAAGTTTCGTCATTTGCTTCTCCAGTCTTACCTTATAAGGTTGTATATGTCGTGGCGGGCGCCCTACTTTTCTTTTTCTCTTTGTGTTCCGCTCATTTTTGTTAATTCACTCGCCAGGTTTTCTGTCTCGAATTTTTTTTAAATGAACCTCATTCGTTGTTACAGTATAATTGCGACAAATTAATAAGTTAAGATGTTTTGCCTTTAATGGTTTGACCTTCATAAAAGGTTGACTTGCACTTCTAGGAGGGAGGGGGGAGATAAAGATTCAAGCTTATATATTTATATATATATCAAAAATAAAGATTACAAGAGTATCTTTTGAAGTTTTTATTCCAAAGCATATTGTTTTTCAAGTTCTTAAACACGTCATTATTAATGCAGCCGTAACCATAGCTATCTAATACGTCAATACACACACACACACACACACACACACACACAATAATATTATAATATATGCTATATATATATATATATATATATATATATATATATATATATATATATATATATATATTACACACAAATACGAGGATTATCTGAAAGGTTTCCGACCTTGACGTGAAGGTGGCAGCACTCGTCAATACAATTTAAAATTTAGAGAATGTGGTTGCGCATCTTTTGACAGGTACTCACTAAACTTTTAGCCATTTTGGACGCGCAGTTGTCTGACTATTGTTTGAGCGAGTCAATGCGAGTGTTTTTGTGGAAATGAAAAAACTCGAGTATCGAGTTGCCATTAAATATTTGTTTTTGTAAGGTAATACGCCTACATAAATCAAAAATGAGTTGGACGCTGTGTATGGAGACTCTGCACCATCTTTTACCGCCGTGAAATTTTGAGCAGCTAAATTTAAACGTAGTCGTACCAGCTTCAGAGACGATGAGCGTTTAGAACGTCCAAAAACTGCAACCACTGACGATGACAACGCTAAAGTTCACCAAATGGTGCTAGACGACAGTCGAATTAAAGTGAGAGAGATAGCAGAGGCTATGAATATGTCCAAAGAATGTGTTTATCACATATTGAATCAAGATTTAGGCATGAGAAAGCTGTTTGCGCGTTGTGAAAAGTGTGTAGACTTACAAGGTAGACTATGCAAAAAAATAAAAATAAATTTAAAGAAAAAATTTCTTGTATCTTTGTTATGTTGGAAACTTTTCATACCACTCTCGTATACACACATACGTCGTATTAGTTAATTTATATTTTGATAGTGTTCAAGTTACTTTTGGATAGTGATCAGTATAATTATCATAATGCATGATGTTTTTATTTGCATATTTTATTTATAGTTCTATGAATGAAGAAGTTATTGTATTAGTGATAATTATATATATACAATTAGTTACAGTTGCCATAAATGATATTAGCAGTTTTTCTCATACTTCCCAGGAGTCTATGCATAATATTAATAACTTATGTGCATTTTTTTTGGAAAGAAAATATTTAACTTTTTTATGTTTCTTATTTGAAGTATTATATAATGACCACATAATAATTATAATTAATAATAAATTTTGTTCAATATTTTTAGTGTGATTAATTTTTAAAATATTTATTACTAATCACACAGAAGAAAAAAATATCCGAATCGATTTCTTCGGTCGTTATTTTAATTATTCTGAAATGTTTTGAAAACTTGTGACAGATATCATGCAAACATTAATTATTATTAATTAATTTTAAATAATCTTATAACCATCAAAAGAATAGAAAATCTGATTATATACTGGATTTGAATAGCTATTGTATAGAAAAGAATAAAGGAATTCGGCTTCTTTCATTAATTGAATCTGGATGAAAATGTTTTCTATCAATCTTATCTTTTATATATAATATGTGTGTTATAATGCGTGTTAATTGGCTTTTGGTTGATCACAATTTATACAGTTCTTTTTATTATTATTATAAATATTTATCTTTTATTTTACTTTAAAAAAATTTTTTGGTGGGATTTTCTTGTACGGAAAATATTTTGTGATGGTGTAAATGTACCGTTAAATAAAATATCTTTTTCAAAATGATGCAGAATTTTAGCTTTAGTGCGAGCGAGTAAAAGTCATTCTTACTTTTTTAAAAAATTTAATGTATTTTCTGATTAAAAATTGTTGATTAACGTGTCTTTTTTTTTTTTTTGTTTATTTTTTATTTATTTATTTTTTTTTTTTAACATTTTTTGTCCGCCTAGTTGTTTTTGTAAATTTTTCAAAACTATTATTTATTCAAATATTTTGTTCAAATCCAGCGAATTAAAAACTTAATTTTATGAGTTGATATGTTTTCTGTTCAAAATGTTTCGGCTTTTTCACCTTTTTGAACCATTAGTATTTTATTTGTGAACTTTTTCCAGAATGAACAATTTTCTTTCCATTTTCCAAAACATTTCTAAGCGCTGCAACAAATCTCTAGTCATTCTAGCTGCATAATTCCAACTTATTGCAAATTCTACATTATAGTTGTTTTTCGCATTTTGCATGATGAAGGACGGTTAACCAAACCTTTCTCTGTTACATTACTTTCTTTTTCTAAAACATACCTCTAAGCCAGAGGCTCCCAAAATTCCCCCCTGATGTAACATTTTGAGATACCCCGAATTTTGACGGAACATCTGCATATTTTGAAAGGAAATAATTCATAAACAATAAAACTATTTTTAAAAATGTGACAAAAAACTGGTTTTATTTAAAAATTATTTAAATTTCAAGTCATAAATCGTAACACAAAAATCATAACAATAAAATAGAAAATAGGGGGGGGGGAAATCATTTTTTTTTATTTCCCTAATATTTAGTGACTATTTAAATTTCAAACCATAAAACATAACAACAAAATGGAATAAAGTATTTAATAACTTCGATGATGTTCAATCCTTAAATTTCAGATCTTCTTAACATCAAGTTAATAGCAGAAAGTTGATTTCTAATACGCCCAACTCTGTTTTTACACGGTGGATACGATCCTTAGAAAGCCGAGCAAAAAAAAAAAAAAATTACAATCGATATATGGTAAATTTGGTGATATGTTCTGGAACTTTAAAAAATCGTGTAAGATGAAAAAACTCTAAATGTTTTCCCAAAAACACCGTGCAAAAAGTAATAATGAAATCAATATTACATATTTATAAAACAAAAAGAATTCATTTTTATTACAAAAAATACTAAAATTTGAGTACAGTGAAAATTCAATCTATAGGTTCATAGAACATATAAAAATTCAAATTGAAATTAGGAATAAAATAACCAACAATTATTCATCGCTACTTGATAACAAGCGTGCACGTTTGTTACGAAATGGATCAAAAATGCTATCATCAGTAGATGTGTCAGTTATGTCTAGCCAAATGTCGGCTTTGATTAAAATGAATTTCGTTCGTTATTAACGGCCTCTGTTGATTTTGTTGTTGTTACGAAGTTTGTTATTAGCGGCTGTTTTTGTTTGTTTGTCTCTCAAGTTAATATAATTCTTGATATCCTGCTACACAAAACTTAAGATTACGTTGAAATTTTAATGCACGCTCTGCGTCAGTATCATGAGTAAGAAAATGATGTTCTATACTTGTAGCAAATATCAAGCTCTTGCGAATTAAATCAGCCGTTATTAGCTTAACTTCATCTTCGACTTCGTCATTATCGACTTGTATTATCGAAATGAAAAACTGCATAGAAATTTGTAAAAACAAATATCATCCATGACAGAAATTGTGATTTTTAGAATATATTTCAAGTTATAACATGTGAAAACGATTAATATTTTAATTTAAACGAATGTGTATAGTCGAAACAATGACGTGATGGATTACCAGTTTGACTGAATACCGAAATGCTGTGTTCAAGTTGAAGTACTTGGAAATAAAGAAAAAAGTGATTATAAAACTCGGGTATTCTCCGTAACCCCAGGAATACAAAGTAAACAAGCCATGAAGTGGACGATTTCACTCACACATGTGTGGACATAACCGACCGACTTCTGATTACTCTGTCAAAATTAGAATTAAAAAAACTGAAGGTGGGGGGAGGGCTCGTGCTAGAACAAAAAATTCATGTAAATAGCGTATTGGTGAACCATGTTATTTCAAAATCGTGTAAAAAAAAAAAGAGTTATGATTTGGCGTAAATCCTCTTCTTGCAATTTATCGTCGTTGCAGCATAATAAGAAAATCCTGCTTCCATAAATATGTTGTGGTTAACGAAAGTAAAACAATAATGGGTTATTTGATAAACTGGCAAATTCTTCTGAAAAATTCGCTCAGAAATTACCTGATGACCGATCTTGTGTTTTTACTTTAAATCAGAATCACTTATTAAATCAATTATATTTTCATAGTCACTTTCCCTTAAGCCTGCTGACTTAGCTGTTACGGTAAGTGGATTTCAAACGCAGGAATTGTTCTCATTATTCTTCGGAAAATGTTGCAAAATAGTATTTTCTAAGCCATGTAACTGTTGTGAAAAACTTCTGTGTCTTTAATAAATTGTTTTCAGTCAAACATTTATGTAAGGCTGGAAAGCAATTGAAATTGTTCTGTTCAACTGAAGAAATCGAAAGCTTCATTTTTCTCGCAAAAAATGTAATTTTATCTCTTGTATTAAAAATTATAATTCTTTCTTTGCAACGATAAATTATGTAAAAATATCTGTTATTAATGTTATTGGTAATTATAAATGCACGTGATTTTTGTTTCGCCAACAGCGGTTTCTCTCTTGGTTATGAAATTTACATCTGTCAAATTAGCATTTTCAAAATGTTCGATAAATGTTTTAATAATTTTGCGTGGAGTACTTATCAACTTCATGCGGTGCACTGTGTTCCGCGGAAAACATTTTGGGAAACCCTGCTCCAAGCAAACGTTATGCGCTTTTGAATTCCAACCAACAACGTTTGAAAGCAGATTCAAAGAAAACTTGCTGGTAAATAAATCTGGTGAGCGTTTTGACTCCGGAAGTACAGTTTTAATTTTTTTGCTTTTAACGCTCAAAATGTGTAAGACGCCTTATTCTTTTATGTCTATCCATGTTTAGACGAGAGGTGGCTTTACATTGCGTAGTTTGACAAGTAAATATTTACTAAAAGTGAGCAGGCCTCAATTACCTGATAATAATGGATTCACTTGGGGATGACTTTGAAGAAAGTGGTTCACCTTGAACAATCAAGTGCTTCATTTATCATGTATTATTATGTGGTCGAATACACCCTCTTTTAATATAAATCAAAAGGGCTCATTCAGGGAATTGCCTTTCTCTTTCCCCCTTCCCTAAGTTTCAATATCCTGGCTGGGACCTCCTTTAACCTTTTTAAATGATCTTACAGATATTATCCATTTCCTCTGACTAATTTTTGATTCATTTTTTAGAACGACTCGTCTGTTTTCTTGTAGCGATGTTTTAAGTGTAAACTTTTTTTCTCTGGTTGGAGGAGATGCTTTCGAAAAGTCGTCCTTTTATTTTTCTGAGAAATTGCTTCTTTGTCTGGCTTTAAAATTCTTACATTTAGAAGCATTGAACTTAAGATATATCTAACTTTGAAAGTTCCTTCATAGTTATGAATAAATAGAATACTGTATATGTGAGTTTGGTATTTCTTATTGAATAATCAATAAAAAAAAGTAATCAAATATTGCTTTAAAATCGTATATTTAACCAATAATATCTTTAGACTTTTATTCTCTTACATAAGTTTTTTTTTTTTCCCATTGAAGTATAGAAATCCTTTCCTAAATTAAATATTTGTCAATTTCTTATTTTAAGGGGTAATTTTTGCGATGCATTATTATCGATAAAAGATCCGTATTTACGATTTACGCTTTAACACTTGTTGGGGAATCAAATAAAAAATGCGATTGACTTATTTTTTCTATATAATTCTCTTTTCGATGAGTATTAACACTTTCTCTTAACGATTCTAAACATTCTGTTCCATGAATTACATAATGGTCATATAGCTGATCAGTGTACCCATTGGCAGAAAAATGAGGAAATCGAACAAGACTTCGAATGGCGTAATTTGTGGAAGTTTGATGAGAGACGTTATTTGTGTAGGTATCGTCTTCATCATTTGAATTTGGTTCTAAATAACCGTTGTTGTATTGCTCTAATGTAACACTAATGCAAACATCAGTATCTTCATATTTAAAATATTCGTTGACGCTCGTTCGTATGGACAGTTGTTTCGGCATCGTGGAATTGGTTTCGTTGTGTTCCTGGTTTCTTTTTTAAATCACATATTTGGCTCATCGGGATTAATGAGTCACAAATATCCTTATTAAAAGTTTAGAGTGACATAAAACTGATACATATTGCTATGTCCTGCTGCGATAAACTGACTTCGATTTGAATGTATTATTTGATAATAACATGTTGAATCGAATATGTCGAAATACTCTTAAGCAGAACGTAGAAAGCAAGGGATATGTACCGAAATACCATTCTGGAGCCTCTCGGAATAAAAATTCACTAAGAAACAAATAAATAAGATTTGAGCTGTTTAAAAGTATTTTTAGTAATTGCTGATACATTTGGTTAGTTTTCTTTATTTTCAACATCTCTACTAGTATACATAGTCTTGAATGGTAATAGTAGTGCATTTGGTACGGTTATATTAAATTAAAACATTACGATACCTGTATTTTTAGATATCAGCTCATACTTTTAAGTATTTTTCTTTGCAATGATTGTTGTAATGTTTTTGAAACATGTTAAACAGTTTATATATTTATAATTTTTGGCATAAAACTTAGGGAATTTAGAGTTAATTTCGATACATATTTAATTTTGAACTCTTCCATAATAATCATTATGTCATTTGTTTTCATCAAAAATGTCAAAAGCTCTTTACGACTAGCTACTGTGACAGTAGCTCTGAAGGCTAGCTCTTTCAAGACGTTTTCAAGAAATTTTGTAAGAAAAGAAAGCATTGACTTGCTTGACTGTGTCGTATGTATTCAATTTCGAGTCGATTAATAATTTTTGAATTTTGATTGTTTCAAGATTTTATTACATGGCGTTTATATAGTTGCCATTTTTCAAAAAGAAATTTAACTAAATCGTCATTTGAAAATATAGGCATCATTTTTTTTTTCTTGAATGAGTTCTTCTGAAATTGTTGTTCTTAACACCATTGAATCTGTTATGATTTAATATTTCATTTCTTTTGTACTCTTGTGAACAGAAGTAATTGAAGTCTGATGTTAAATGGGAGTTTATTTAATTGAAAATTTTTAATGCACTGTTATTTCTTTAATATTGTCTCAGTATGATATCTTTTAAAAAATGTCAAACTGTCGCATGTTACGCATTATATAAGTACATTATGTGTGCAACATAAAATACATCTTACATCCAATAACATAAAATACAATCTTGCACAAACACATTACATAAGCTTATTAAACAAATTGCATTTTTATGATTTAAAACGCCATTATTATTTTTGTCGCTTTGCTGTATCTCTATTTTTAAAACTTAAGGTTCTTATATATGTTATGATTTGAAATGCATACAAAGTCACATCGATTTGCTTAGCAAAATTTTTTTTTCAACTTTCGTACTAATTTAGTGGAAGAGGACTCTGTTTAAAATAGTATACATTATCTTTCTAAATTCTGGGACAATTGTTATTTGGGATTGTAACAGACATATTTTTTTTAAAAAAATGTTTTGATGGTCTTATGTGGAAAATATTAAAAAATTGAGTGAAATGTCTTTTAAAATGTATCCTGAGAAATATGTCGCAAACGTTTCATGTTTACCATTCAAAACGAGATAAGCAATAGAAAAATAGTCGTTAATGTTCATTGAGATGCTATTTTTGAAATTAGCATCTCAATTATTAGCAATTATTTAAGTTGTAAAGTCTGTGATTATTTGACATAAAGATAAAAAAAATGTCTTGCATGCAAATGGTACAAATTCGTATGATTTTAGTATGTAGTGTTGATTGAATACTTTCTTCTGAAGTATCTTGTTAAATATGTGTTTTTTCCATACGAATTTAGCTGTTAAATCAAAATACAAGCCATAGAACCGTGATTAGCCATTTAGAATCAGGATTCAATCCACATTCTTAAATATATATGTAATCTTTACTAAAGGGGGAAAGTTTTAACTAGTAACTTTTATAAATGGCAATAAAAACACGTTCATTTTGATATAACTATCTTTTGCTTCTTTGGTTTAGTATTATTATTGATTTTAAATCATTCGCACGTGATGAATCTTCTATTGTTAGACTGTTGATTGCACACGCACGCATATATCCTGTCTGCCTGCTCATTCGCTTCTTTTCCTCTTTAATAAACTCATACTTTCCAATCTGAGCTTTTGAACCTCTTACGGATTGAATTCCTATTCCTACTGAGCTTACTTGGGTTGTTACCGTTTTATGATTATTTCTCATTATCATAGTTGATGACATCTATATTGTGTATTCAAAAAGTTATCGGACTGATCGCACACAAATTATATAACCCAGAGGATATACTTACATTTGATATTAATCTCTTATGTAGTCTCTTCTCACAATTCAGTATGATATTTAGAACGAGTGTACAGGTCCATGAACGTCTTCTGAAATACCTCCACTCCAACACTTTGAGTTTCGATGTCATCGGCGCTTCAGTTTCTTCATCTACTCGTACCGCTACCCATTCATCTGCAATTTCAACTTGGGAGGGGGGGAAAAAGATAGTCAGGGGAAAGGGGAGGGGAGAACTGGTGAATACAAGCAGTGGTTGATGAGCACAACTTGCCTTGTCGCCAAAATATGCTGCACAAGGATAGACATGTGAAACTGTGCATTGTTGTACAAGAGGCTCCAATATTCACTGTCCAATAAATTGAGCCTAACTTGTCTCGTTCATTTCAAAAGCCCGATCCAAAACAACTTGGTATAATGTCCCACTCACAGTAGAACCTTGACGATGAAATTCTGTTGCACAAGCTCAACTTTTTTATCATTTAGACTCTAATATAACCCTTGTGATGACCGGGTGTGAAAGAATAGTCCCATTGTAGCTCATGCATGTCGTAAGATGCGACTAAAATGGGTTCCCAGTGTCTGGGATATAGCCTGGCACCCTGCCCATGGGCATTATATCTGGTGCTGCAGGTTGGGGAACTTCAGGGACCTGCCTTCTTTAGATAGGTAGGTAGGGGAATCATGTGACCCTGAGGCACCCTAGTGATCTTTTTCTTTCCCATGGGAGTTTACTGTCTAATAAACGCGGGTGACGTGCCCACAAGATATTCCAGCGAACCTTCTCCATTATCGACTCTCCATCTTGTCAACCAATATTTTTAAAATCTATTTTCAATTTATCCACTTGTCTAGATCACAGATTTACATTTTACTAGCTTTACACTCACTGACTCACTCACTTAATTTGTTTGCCGCAGCATAGTCACATCTGGCTCTTGCGCCATCAAACTATTCTATCACTCACTCACTTTACTCCAACGTAAACGATCTGATCTCATCGTCTTCGATCGAGTCTTTTCCAGCTTTAATCCTTGAAAACAACTCAGAAAACTTGGGAACGATTCATAACATCGTCTAATTACCCAGATTTAATCATTTCGTATATTTCTGCGGTCGATTTTCCCAATTTAAAACAAAATAAGATGTTCTTTCGTTGCTTCATTTTTTTGTTGTTGACAGTGACGTAACATCCACTTTTCACAAAGAAGCACTTCTGAGTTGAAAATAGTCTGATATGAATGCAATTGCTTGATACACGTAGCTATTGGCCACTTCTACATCATCCCTTCGGTTTTGTAGAGATAGAGTCATTTATACTTTTTTACTATTGAGTATCTTGAAACTTTTTGAAAACTTTGTTTATTGATTTCACGATTTTTTTTTTACCGCTCTACAAATGTTCTGATAAGTTTACGTGTATATTAAATAAATTACATTATGAAATCCCTGAATTTGCATTTTCATCTACCGCATTGTGCTAACTTCTGAACAAAGATAACTCAAGCGTGCTGACTTTTTCATTTTAAGCTATGATAAATATTAACTCCCTTTTAATGTAAAATGACGCTATATTTCCAAATAAAAAGTACTGGAAGTATCTGAAGATTTAAAAAGGAAAGAATTAAAAATGAGCTAAAAATGAAACTTGCTGATGAAATTTTAAAATTGTAGCAAATACGTTGTTCTGTGTGCGTTTTAAAACTTTCTAATTATAAGCTAGTACGTTAATTAATTATCAATATTTTCCTCCGAATAGTTTTCTTCGTGTATTTTATATCTTTTTTTTTTTACTTCGATATTCTAACTTTTCTTAACGGTTACCGTTACTGCCCTATTAATCAAAGTGTTTGAGCCTATCATCAAAGATACATTTTATAAAACTTGTTTAACTTGAATTAATATTAATGTGACAAAATTAGTTTTCTTTAGGACTTTTTCTATCTTGTATCTTAATTTATTTTTACATAAATTCAGAGTTGAAAAGGGGGAGGGTCATTTCTATTTGACGGCATTCCTGTATTTACTTCACACCAAGAAACTTCTTGAAATGAAATAGTTCTGGCCGTATGCTCGTATTCTTTAAATTAAATCTCGAAAATATTCGGTATACATTTGGAAAACTCATTTAGTGAAATTTAGTTATTGGTAGGTTCGGGCATCGTGATCCAGAGGCATCGTAGAAGTTTTTTTCTTCTTTTCCATTGGGTTTACTGTCTTTGGTAAGCATGGGTGACGCGTCCCCGGGATACCCTAGCGATCCTTCTCTATTTTCGATTCTCCGGGTCAACCAATTACCTTTTTTCTATTTTTTCTTTCGTCCAGATCTCAGTTTTGTCTTGTTTGGCGCAGTATGGTCACATCTGTCTCTTGCACCATTAAAAAATACAATCGCATAATTATCGTTACTCATTTAACGTTGTCTCGATACGAACTGAAAACAAATTAAAACTGCAACCCAAGAAACTCAACGGAGACTCTTTATATAGCGAAGAATTAAATTTAAACTGGTAAAGGTATTGTGATAAAAGAGTAAATAAGTAACAGGCTTATAAATGAACATATTTATTTCTTATAGTTTATTCTTTAAAATATTATGTTTTCTCATATTGTAATAAAAAAAAAAAAAAAAGGAAACATTTGTGTTAAGTGATAGCTTCTTTTATTTTCCTATTCAATTTTTTATTGATGATTGAAACGAAAATAAGAATAGTTATTTTGTTGAGAGAGCTATTACAAATAAGAGTTAAATAGGATTTTTAATCTAATAGATGACATTTTAATTATTATTTGTTGGTACGATCTAGAAAATAATTACCAAGCAAAGTAAACAAGGAGCTTGATCAAAATCTTTTGAACCGTAGTATAACAAAAGGAACTAGACCAGTGTGGGCGAAGCTTTTGAGAGCTTGGTATGTCAAAATTCGTAACAAAACCCCTATTTATCTCAATGGCCGTGACTCATCTAGAAATATCCATACTTTTGTGCAATTTTTAGCTTTATTAAAATAATTTTTTTATATAACTGTTTATTTAAAAAGCAAAAACAAGCAATTCTTTACGTTAATGACTTTTTTGTTGCTAAGTTTGTCATTTGTTTAATTTTCATTTGGAGGTTGGTGTTTTGTACACTTCAAGCTAGCGCTCACACACAAAAGTAAGAGCTATTACTCTTTCTCTCTAACTTCATCTGTCAGTTTGTTTCTGTTATTGGATTTCATATTCTTTCACCCTGAGAATAAGGTCTCGCAAAAGTATACAGATGGGAATATTGTTAGTATAGCCATCAATAGGAATTTCAAGGTGCTGATAGTGTCCAGTAATCGGTTCCAAGCACTCCGGGTTTTTCTGTTCGTAGGGACACTCTTTCATTCTCCAAGCGATTTCTTTCCAAATTCTCAATTTCGGTCCCGAGTAGAAAACTCTTGAGCTTGGATGCTGTTCTGAAATTCTACATCCCGAAATCACCATCTTGCATCTATTTGAAATCATTTTATTTCAAAGTACTGAGGGTTCCTACATCAGGATACTTAATTATTTTAATTGTCTGTTCCAGGCTTGTTGTCTGTTCTGCATTGACTATTTTTAGGTGACGACCGTCCGTGAATAAATCGGGCCAACCCAAAATGTTTAGGCGTGTCGCCTTTGATACACGTGTCATTGGTTCGACATTACTGAACTGGATTCAATTCTAAAAATACAGATTAGCTGTACTTTTCTGTAATTCAGAAAACCTATATTTAATATTTTTAAATGCTATTTAAATTCCATAAAATCTTACCAATTTTGAACATAAGTGTAATCTAACTATCATGTGGTTTCAATTGAAATTTTTTAGAAAAAATACTATTTTACACTAACATTTGCTGCTTCTTTTTTTAAAAAAAATGGTTCCTTATATTGGATGGTGTGATATTTTTAGATGTAAAAAATATTAAATGTTATGTTAGGGAGAGATGGTTATCAAGCTTGCATAGATATAAATTTAATTGGGGTTTCTTGATTAGTGTAACACGAATTACAATTATGTATGCAGTCTATTCTTAAAAGGAATAATTTTCTTGTAATTTTGGTCATTAACAAAAGCAAATGAAAAATAAAAATATGCTCAACTCTCTATGTACATAAAAAGACTAGTCTATAGACCACTCGTACAGTGCAACTTCTTTTCTTTTTTTGAATTATAATAGGTGTTTCGGATATAAGACATTTGAAAGTAATCTTGACTACTACTTCTATCCTTTAATACTTCAGAGAAGGGCAATAATAAAACATTTTAATAAAAAAGATTCTCTGAATGAATAATTGAATACCATTCCGTTATATCTACTGAATGTACTATTATGTTTCTGAAATATCCATTTTTTTTATGTCGTGATTAAAATTAAATTTCAAGTTCGTTTTAAAATTATATTTATGAATTAAAATTAAAGTAAATAATAATATGTTTCGCTGTATTTTGTATACAGATACTTGTTGCAATTTGTAGATAATTATGAAACATTTGGAAATATATTTCTTTCCGTTACTAAAATATAATTCAGAATATAGTTGAGGACTTTACTATGTGTGTGTCAGTTTTACTGTAATTTTTCTTTTTAGTTTTAACAGCCGTATCATTCTTTATTAAACATCTATCGTTCAAGTATTCATATTATGTTCCATAGACATTTTAAATAAATCAACAAGACATTGGTTCGGAATTTTTCGACCTTAAATATTTCAAAAATCATGTTGCTTACAACTGGCATTAAAGTATTGTTGGATAAAATGTGATATATACTGTGTAATATTTGGAAATATATATAATTTAACTTCATGTGTATAATTGCAGATATCGAGAGAAAACATTTTCATTAATAAGACATTGGGAAATTTTTAGTGTTTCCTACAAAGTCATTTATAATAACGCTATTAAATTTATGTGTCTAATGCAATATTTTAATGCCATTTCATTCCATTCTTTTCTTGAAGCACATTCTTTGTTTTACTGAAATGTATAAATTGCACAAATTCCTGTTTCAAACAGGTACAAGAGATAGTATTTTAATCTTTATTATTGTGTGTTTAAACACACATTCTTTATCTCTCTCTCTCTCTCTTTATTCGTTTTTTTTTGGGGGGGAGGGGGTATATGGGTGTCTCTAATGTTCTAATTTTCAAGCTTCGAGTAGGAAAATGTTCAGAGCATGGTACAAGACCTGTCATGTGGAATAATAGGGATTGGTGCACATTGAACAAAGTTGGCTTCGAAGCTCTCGTTTGATTAGAGTGTAAGTTTAGGAAAGTGAAGTATTAACTTAGGTGTCACCCTCGTCATTTTATCATGGATCTGAATTGCGAAACCTAAAAGTCCTCAGGTAACTCTAGAATGACGTCGATTTAAACTAAAGCCAAGCTTTTTTTTTTTTTTTTTTTTTACTAATGCTCGCGTGATGTTCATCAAAACTAATTGTTTGCTGGATTCATTTATTTATTCATTATCGTTGTCAAGTTTATATTTAGCTTTGCTATAGATAATATAGAATTCCTGAAAATCCGGGTTTTTAAAAAAAAAATAGAAAAGAATTGGATATGACATTCCTTTGTGGAGCTACCTGTTATTTTTTTTCTTCCATTTTTTCAAACGTTAATTACGTAACCATTCGAAGTTCAAAAACGTTTCAGAAATGTTCCTTGTTCGCTCAGCCGAAAATGTTTTTTTTTTTCCCTCCTTTCTTTCCTTTTCGGGTATAAAAGCTGAAATTGACCGTTGGCTGCGCTCTTCTGCCTTTAATTTTAAATGTTTTTTTTTTTTTTAAATTTTCTTTGTGTATTTAATTTCTAGGTTTAGGTAGTAAAAGCCAGCAATGAATAAAAAAAATTGATTTTTATCTCCATATTCGATTTCTTTTTTTTTTTTTTTTTTTTTTTAATTATTATTGATTCTTTTTTCACGTGAGTCAAAGTCACGATTAAAAATGGTATTTTTAAATTTATTATTTTTATTTTGTTTGTATGAAAACGGGAAGACTTCGGTAAAAAATCTCGCTTCCTCTTGCAGATTTTTTCTTCATCTGAATGTACCTTGACACCCCCTAATTTTTTCTTTTTTTTTTTAAATTTTCAAATGTTTTTTAATTTTTATTTGATAATTTGTAGGATATGTATTGCATGTCATTTTTCGTGAAACTTGTACTGACTATACTTCACATAACTAACAAAGTAATATTTGCATTTCTGCAAAAAGTTTTCATTAATTTATTTTACTTAATTTTAGGATATAACATAATAACATTATACTTTATGTAGTTTTAAGGTATAAGATATTGGTATAAGCAAAGCATCGCGATATAAATTTCTATTTTTTATTGATATATGAAAATCATTTCTATGTGCTACAGTTCCTTATAAAAATTTGGATGCGCGTTTCTTCATACTAGTGGCTGTAAAAAAAAAAAAAAAATTCTTGAATTATTAGCTCTGTGGTTTTTAGACTTTAACACATTTCCATAGTGAATGCTTAGATCAGGGATGTCCAACTTTTTTGCTTCCCTGGAACGCAATGAAAGAAGACGAGCTGTTTTGGGCTGTACAAATTAACTATAAAACACGAACAATAGCTCACGAAGAATATATATATATATATATATATATATATATATATATTATTAACATATTTAAGTACTTCTATCTTAATAAATTATTAATTTTGTAATTTAATGGCTGCTTCATGGAATTAGATTAGAGTTATTTTATGCAGCTTATTTGACATTGTATGTATAACATTTTATTGTAAATTTTATAAGAATAAAGATAGCTAGAAATCATAAAATTAATGTGATATATGGCATTAAATTTCAAAACTAATGCATCAAAATCTGGTTCGATTGAAGTATTTGCAATTCTTAGGGAATTCTGAAGGTGTTCATCCTTTATTCTGGCTCTAATTTTACTCTAAGATTGGTTCTCTCTTGAAAATAGTGTTTTGAAATATTAAACACGCCTCCGAACGGTGATGACATAAATAACGAATGATTGTGCAGTGAGGAATATTTGTCTTTGGGCAGGTATGATTTTAAAAAAATACAATAGAGTAGAGGAGACTTAATGAAATATCTCTTTGCTGCATGTCATATTGATTGTTTATGAACGTAGAAGCAACACGAGGACTATTGCCAATCGATCTCGCAATTTTGAACCTCGGTCAAGTGACGACACTTGAGCTGGTACTTCCACACCACGCCCACGAGATTGTATGTCGAACTGCAACTTTAAGCATTCCATTTGAAAATTTGCAGACACGTGTCTATTTTGACTGCAAATGGAGAAAAACAACAACAACAAAAAAAAACTTTTTTTTTTTTTTTTTGATAATCGTGACATTTATTTTCAAATTCATGTATCAAGAGGATGGGTTTGATTTAAAAGAAGCAAGCACAAGACCTCTTGAATTAATTTTATGGAGTTATATTTTTTGCTTTGGGTATCGATTTTTTTTTTTTTTTTTTCATTCTGCATTCCCCTCTTGGGTCGCTGGTTGGATACACCTTGCTTAGATAAGCCGGATATCCCCGAAATTGTCGAAAAACTTATACGTGAAGAAATCAATTTTGGTTGCCATTGACCATTACTTTCTTCCATTACAGTAACAAGTTAGTTGTTCATACGGTCTCTTTGTGAAGAGGTTATCTCTGAATTCTTTTCTAAAGTGCATGCACATTCGTCAAATAGAAAAAAGAACATCTTTTATAATTTTTTTTATCGCAGCTGGACAAAATTGGTATCACGAAACGAAACTGTGAAGTTAGTATACTCATAAACTAACTTCTATAAATGAAATTTTCCATTATGGATGCCTATCTAGCAGAATTAAGTATAGAATGTGTACCAAATAGCCCATGTTTCTAATTTCGTTTGAATCCTATCATAGTCCCAGAAATATCCGGGTACAACCGTTAGATTGCCGTATGTTAGATTATTTTGTGCTAACTATTAATCTCATTAATTTAACCTTAAAACGCGGTTATAATCCTTTAAAAGATTTTCCACTAATTAATTTTTCTTAAACACTTTTATTTTTATAATAATTTTAAACAATAAAAGAGATATTTTTAAACTAATGTTGTTTCTTTTCTTTCTTTTTTTTTTAAAGCAGATTTTTTGCTATATTTTTCCATTTTCAAGCCACGCATAACTAGTAGATAAATAGTTAATAATTGCTAACTATGAACGGCTCTTTGATGGTTATAGCTCCCGATATCAAATGTTTCAGCTGTGAGTATTCCCTAAACTATTGGAAGGAATAAGATGACATTTTATGGTTTCAAGAGTTATTGAATTCAAATATCCAAAACATTTATTCATAATTCACTTTTATTTCATTAATTGTATTTAGTAAATCATTTTTGGGAGTATTTTTAAAATTGGAAAATATCTATAGATTGGTATAAACATTCATGAAAAACATTGAAACTTATGTGCGGAATTTTATGAAATTAGAAATTTAAGCTAATTTAATGTTAAGAAATAAATTTTCCAACACAGATACCACCTTTTTTTTTTTAAAAAAAAAAAGGTGGTATCTGTGTTGGAAAATTCTATTTTAGAATCAAATTAATTATGTTAAGTAACATAGTTAATTATTTCAGCTATTAAAAGTGATGCCAAATTTGTGCAGTGGCCCTGAGGGTTGAGACAGTTGTATAGGAGACACTTTTTTGACGACTGTACAATTATTTAATTTAAAAAATAAGATGTAATATATGTTGTTGTATTTCTGTTATTATTTTATTCTTCTCGAGAAGAGTTATTTTTAGTATATTGCCCATAAGTCGTGTTTCTTAAAGCTCAGTTTTGAGGGGGGGCTTATACTGTATGAACTTGAAAAAAATAGTTATATTTTTTCTTAGCAGTTTGTTGATACTGTTAAGTAAATTTACACGAAACTTAATTTCTTCAGAATTGTATTAACATGCTGTGAATTATTTCCCAGTATATGAGCTCATGTAAATAAATATTTTTTTCTGTATTTTTTATTTTTCATTCTTTTATATAACTTCTGTAACATTACTAAAATTTATTTATGATCGTCATATAATTCTGACTTTAATAATGCAAAATATAATTATATAATTTACTTGTAATTATAATGAATATTACTATGCAAATTACTTGCATTATTAAATATCAAGTTAATAATAATAATGAAATTAGTGTGATTAAATTAATCGTAAATTCAGTAATAATTACTACTTGAAACTGTACTGTAATCAGATGTATTCACTATCGAACACCAATATGTAGCTATAAATCTCTCTCTTCATAATTTAGTTTTTCTGATATTTATAAAGAAATTTATTCTTTCTGTGTATATTCGTTTCCAGTAAGTACATAAGAACGAGTATACATCTAGCATATAAAAGCGAAACTATTTCAGAATAAAAAATTGTAGGCTATTGTATGAAAGGAAAATAGGTTTGTTACTTATTATGTTCTAACACTATTTAGTAGATGGTGTTGCTATATTTTACCGTATAAACTCTGAACTGAGTTGACTTCCGTAATTTTCAGATCTCTGATATAATTACTGGTGCAGCTGATGCAAGTGTTACTGCCCGCGAAGCTCTCCTCAAATGGGCGCAGAGAACAACAGAGCGCTATCCTGGAGTGAGGGTTACTGATTTCACTAGCAGCTGGAGAGATGGCCTTGCCTTTAACGCTATACTTCACAGAAACAGGTTAATAAAAAATTATCTATGCACGTTAATAATTATGTATCGTTGTCTCTTTTATTTTTATCTCCTTTTTTTTTTTTTTTTTTTTTTGAAATTTTGCCATTCTAGATTCCATTGTAAACTTCAAACTTGTGTTTAATTTGTGCATTTTGGGAAATTCATTTCCCCCCCACACACACACACTTTGTTGGAAATGTAAATATTAGAATCCCTTTTGATGCTTATTTTGCAAGAACGAAATTTTTAATTCCTTTTAACTCAGATTTAAATTTTAAGCTTCATAATTGAAATTTACTTAAAATATTATACATTTTTCATGTTTTCATCATTATAAATGTTGAAAATGTATGTTTATTCATATGAAATGTCTTCATTTAGAGTTAAAAACTTTAAAAAAAATTGGTATTTTTACATCATATTTTTTGTTATGATCTTGACAAACACACATTTTTAAATCGATTAATTCTTCTTTAGACCCGACATTTTGGACTTTAAATCGTTGAGGTCCAGGAGAGCCAAAGAAAATTTAGAATCAGCCTTTTCCTTAGCTGAAAAGGAATTTGGAATTACAAGGTTACTTGACCCTGAAGGTATCAATTTATTAACCTTTATATTTCTCTTCTGTTGATTTTATTTTTTCCCCCTTAACCGTTGTGGTAATAAGCATTTATACTTTGAAATTAATGAAAAATTATTTTTATAATAATTACCATTTTTTTCTATTTACTGAAATGACAATAATTCTTCTTTTTCTTTTATAGATGTGGACACTCCTGAACCGGATGAAAAATCTCTAATCACTTATATTTCATCCCTGTATGATGTGTTTCCTGAGCCACCGGCTTATCATCCATTTGCTGATGATGTGAGTTTTAAAACACTTTTATTTTAAGTTCTATTTTATATTCAGTGTATTCTAGAAGAATTCCATAAATAGCTATGCACCCTGCCGTACCCACTCTTTAGATCTCAGTTGGTGTTAAAAAAAGGCATTGCATGCTTAGTTTTTTTTATTTTTTTTATGTGCCAACAATTAATTACATATTAAACCAGGCCTGGCCAACCTGTGATCCGCCTGGTGTCAATCTGCAGCGCCCGCAGAGCTGGGTCATCTGAACAAAAACTTTAATTTTTATTGTACATGAATGTACCAAAGATCATTCCACCATAAGTAGTACATATCATATCCCATTACAATGGGAATATCTCAATGCATTGACTCAATTATCATCATAATATTTCTTTTATATTCTTGTTAAGGAACAGTTACAAAGTTGATCTTATTTAAAAAGACGTGTGTGCTGTCTTGATTGATGGGCTATACACAATGTATATCTTACCAGCAAATTTACTGAAGAGTGTGCCTTAATAGATGTAGGGAGGGAACGTTATGCTAGGATCATACAAAATAGCATTAGCCAGTCTGTCTGCAGCAAGCCTGATATATTTGACTGAGAAGCATATGGTACCAGACTGACTGCTCTGTGCTTTTTGATTGCTAATAATTTAGCACCAGCATTGTGTTGTAACTGTAGGACAGTTTTTTAAAATTATATTACATACAAATACATTTATTTTAAAAAAAACAATATTTCTTAATTTATTGCAAAATGCTTATGATTTTTCTAATGAGCTTCGAGAAGATTATCCACTAACCGCTACTCGAGACCTGAAAGTAGTAGCAGTTTTTAACGTGAGAATTTGAATTTCTTTAAAAAAGCACAATTTAAAAAGGGGATAAATAGAACTCATAATCCCACCCCACATATGTGTTTGTGCGTGCGCGTGTATGCATACATATATATGTGTATATATGCATACGTTATTTATATATATATAATGTGAGTTTAAAATACGTTTTCAAAGCGGCCCCTGGAGTCTTTTGGTTTGCACAGGCCTGATTTAAACATTTTTCATCTGTAAATTGACATTATTTCCTGAAAAAAAATCATTTTTTCATAAAATTTACTCCCCTCCCCTCCCTAAGTTTTGTTCACTCTTAAACTAAAATGGGCTTATTTACATAACGAATTTTTCTGGCCTAGAATGAAACCTGTCATATGTGATTTCGAATAGAAATACTGTCTTGTTGCTTTTAGTGTATGTTCTTTTAAGTGTTGTTTCAAAATTGAATTTAGAAAATTCTCTTAAAAATATTACTTATCTTGTAAAATTTTTCTGAAAATCGTATTAAATCAACTACAAAACTTTTTATTGAACTACATATAAGTATGCAATTTTTTTTGTACTTTTTCTGAAAATCGTATTAAATCAACTACAAAACTTTTTATTGAACTACATATAAGTATGCAATTTTTTTTGTACTTTTATTATTATTTTTTAAATATTTCTTGCTTTTTAGTAAAAAATGGGCATACTTTATAAGCATGAATAATGAGCCCCTTTGTATTCGCTTTCCTTTTTTGTAAGAATGTATATGTATCATTTGAAAAAAGCAGCATTTAAAGTGCTTAACATTTTTTTCCCACAATTTTGCAACAGTGAAGACAAAAGCATTTGAACAAAACATGAAAATTACATGTTTAAGAAAACTCTTGTAACCATTTAAATTTTAAATACCAGTTTTCTAATTGATGAAAAATAACAAGCAATATTAAATGCTAATATGGATTTTCCTCTATTACAATTTTTTTTTTGTTTCGTATTACTTTTGACTATGTTAATATGAATCTCATGTCTATGTTGTAATATTGCTCTTAGATTATCATAAGCATATACATTTTTATGGCCTTCAATGAGGGATGCTGTATGTTAAATTCAATTATGTCGCCAAGTTCTCGTGTGCAAAGTTTGGGGATCAAGCAAATGAGCTCAAAAATCGTCATCGTCAATTGATCATGGCTTAAAATTACCGAGTCCATCCCCAATATTCTTTGCTTTACTTTCGAGCAACGTTAGTTGAAATGTAATACTAATTGCCCATCATTCTATTATATATTCTGAAATTCAAATTTCTTTTTACGTAATTTTGATTAATAGTTATATTTGAAAATTATTTATTTTTTTTATGAAAATTACTCTTTTTTGTAATAAAGAATTGTAATTTTTGTTTAATTTCTGTATGATTAATTTATTTAAAAAAAATTAATAGATTTTTGTATTTAGAGAACAGTGCCAGTATCTTCTTACTTAGATGTATAGAATGTTGTGCCAATATTGTCTATTCATTTTAGGAGAAAAATAGAAAAATTGATGAATATAAAGAGCTTATGAAGAGTTTACAGGCATGGATGAAAGAAACTTTAGAAACTTTCAGGAATCAGAAAATGTTTAAAACTTTAATAGATTTGAAGGTGGGTAATTATATTTATTTCAAACTTCATGGATTTTTAGTAAATTAATGTTATCTAGTTACCTGATTATTAGTTCTTGGACAATTGTAATATGAAGAGAAGTGTATTTCCCTTTTCATTCCTAATCGTTTAATTATTCACTTGATAAAAGGAATAAATGCTGTTTTTAAATTTAATAAATTTTAGCTACATGTTGCTTTTCAATAAAAAGAAGTACTGTATGATTTCAAAAATCAGAAAAGTCACCTAATCTAACTTCTTGCTCATTTAAGAATATTTTAAATATTATAAAATGGCTCTAAAGTTTTCAAAATCATCAATACCAATATAATGAAAAATAATATAATGAAAAAATCAATATTGAAGAAACCTATCTTCAAATCACTGCACAGAATTTTCATTTGTTTCTCTGCAATTTACTTTTTAACATCTTATTTTTTAAATTTTACAATTTTTTCCCTTTTACTATGAAAGTTGCAGAAAATTATTACTATATATTAAATGTTTATCATTCTACATTTATTTCCTGGCATTTATTTCTATATTTATAAAATAATTTTCCATCCATGTAGTATTTTACCTTTTTATTCCCTAAAAATTAAGCTATTTAAGTATTACTATTTAGACATTTGTTTATATTACATTTCTCACTTATGATTTCTTACAAGAAAACTATGTGAAAAGTATTTATTAACTTAAAGTATCTGGTAAAAGGCTAATTATTTTATTTTAATTTCTTTTTGGTTTTTAGACCTGTTTTCAGTTTTATGAAGTTGTCAACAATTAAAAACTTTTTTCACATTATTAGAATTTTTTAATTAACGTGACCTAATTTAATTTTGATTTTTAAGAATCTTCTATTGCTTTAAACTTCAGAATTACTTTTTTACTTCTTATTTATATTATCAATAATATTAAAGGATAATTCTCTATATTCATGAAGCAAAATTTAATTTTGTTACGGATAATTTGTTACAGGGTTTATTATTGGAATCCTCAAAATTTCGATCTGATGAATTACCAAAGCGACTGCGGGACAAACAAAGAGTATTTCATTTGCATAGAGATATACAGGTTTGTTTTTTTAAATTCTGTGTTAAAGTTTTAAATTTTTATTAGGTGTATGTTATTTTCATTCAATTCACTATTAAAAATTTTAATTGTATTTATAAGTAATAGACAAAATAATGCAAACACTTAGAATCTGAATTATTATTTCTATTAACATATGGATGGCAACCATTCGGCATAGAATAGATGTTCAGTAGATCATCGATTATCTGTATACCTGTCCACCGATCAGTAAGGATCATTTTTAATTTGTTAAAAGGGACTAATCAGCTCTTCGTGATATGATGCTAAATCTACAATGTGTGGCTTTTAAATAATGAGATCAACACTGTAAAACATTTTATTTTGATTTCATACATATTTACTTATCCCCTTCAATGTACACATTCCTCTATCCCTACAATGTTCCATTCGAATCTTCAATTGTTCGAAACAGTGCTGAAATTCTTCTCCCAGCTTCTTCATGAAGCATGCTGCTTTCTATCTCATAGCTTCCAAGGGACTTAAACCTTATTCCTTTTAATGCAGATTTCCCCTTGGGAAATAGATATAGGTCTCATGGCGCAAGATACGGCAAATAAGGTGGATTGTCAAAGAATGGGATGATGTACTTGGACTAGAAACCTCTTGATACCCAATGCAGAATGACTTTTCCTTCCACAAAAGTTTGGGTCATTTTCAATGGCATTCAAAGTGTCTGTACAAATAATTTTGCGAACTTCTTGTTCAAACGGGAGAATTTTAGGCACCATTTTGACACACACATTTTGTTGTTATGTAAAATCTGCTTTACGGATTCTTTGTCAATTCCTACAATCTCAGCAAATTCACGAATACTGAACCGACGGTCAGATCGAACGAGACTACCGATTTTATCGATATTGTCATCCTTTTTGATGTGGAAGGACGACCGGGGGCGAAAATCATCTTCGACGTCTTCTGGGCCATCTTGAAAACGCTTAAACCTGTAGGATGTGGTAATGTTAAATTAAGAGACGATGTATATGGATTCCATTTTTATTTCAGTCATCTAGTTCCTGCTCTCAGAGGGTTAACACATGCGCTTCTTAGGAGAGTGCGAGAAGGGAAGAGAAAGGAGGAATTCTACAGTCACTATTGCTGAAGAGCTAACGCATGCGCAGATAGCATTTTTAGTGCCTGCGTGACTAACTACTACTCCTAGCTGCCGGAGGGCTCGCGCATGCGCAGATCGCAATGAGAGTGCTCGCAAGAGCAAGGAGTCGTGGATCTCTACAAACCGCTCAAAATAACGTCCACCCGATAAAATTCCTTGTCATATACTTCTTTCAATAAATTATAAGTTTTAATAGCGATTTTTTGAAGTTTCATGTGAAATTTCACAACTATTCGTTGCTCACGCATAACTTTTCCGGCAAACCGAAAAAAAAAAAAAAAAATTAATGCGAACAAAAGCTACAAGTATATGGATGTCTTTACAAAAACGACAGTCGCCACCTTCCAAAGAGAAGGCTTCACGTTAAGCATCTGTCGTTTGATTCTTGCTTACTTCCTCTTTTGCAACGTCAGTCTCATTATTTAATAGCCACACTGATTTTACAGTTTTGTATTTAATATCACTGTTTCTTTGTTTCACATTGCTCCTATAAGAATGGAAAATGTTCACGCCATTTCTAGCCGATCCTTTTCTGACAATTTTCCTTCCCGTTTACAGCTTTCATGTTGAGAAATAAGACATTCTTCTATGTACCAGGCCTCTATTTTTGACACACTTCTATTAGTCATATCCACATTTTCATCTGTTTTATACACTGAAACCCTTACTGGACGAGCAGTAATAATCATGCCGTTATGCAAATCGCTAAGATTTGACATTTGGAAACAATATTACACAACTGGTATCTTACCTGTAACTGTACCACTTATAATAAATAGTTGACTTATTACTCTGTTTATGCATATATATTTAGAAAACAGCGATAGCACTAAAGATCTGAGGTAGTTAAAAAAATTCATGGCTTCTCCTTCAGAGAGTATTTTCATTATTTTTTATCAATCACTTGTGTGTATATATATTCTTTAGCACCCCTGTACAATCTTAAACATTACTAAAAAATATATTCGGATTGTATTGAAATTTGTTCTTTATTCCAAGAATGCAAATGGTTAAATTTTCGTGGCCAGTGAATATTATTTTCGACCAAAACATTCTTTTTTACTACTCGGATAAAGCAGTTAAAAATTATGAGCTGTTTTTATTTTCACCGTTATCACCGTTACAGTAGCCTAAAGGTATTACTAACAATGTTGATATTATCTTCAATAGGACGATTTTGAATAGGGTCGAAGGATGATGATGCAGTTCATATCGGGAGTAGGTCGTCACTTTGGCATATTGAACACGGATGGGCTTCTTTGCTGGTAGCAATAGTCACTGCAAGGTACATAATTACAAAATGAAGACTGGGAGGCCTAGGTACACGAATATGAAACAAGAACAGTTGATTATGCGATAGAGACGAATTAATCAAAACGACGTGGTTGTCCACCATACGATACAAAGTGATAATAGAAGTCGGTAATTTTCAAATTGACTATGTATTAGAATCCTGCTTCCAAGACTCCTCTTGCAGATTAATAATTGTTGCAATAAGCTAAATGAAATTAAGCTTCAAATTTTGTCTGTGGTATGGTGGTTAAAAAAATAAAAAAAAAAAGCTTAAAAATCTTCCTTTTTATGTGAACGTAACCCAAAGTTATATCCGTTGCCGATAGTGTTAGTTCGTTGATAGCAGTGGTGATTTAGGGAGTGAGTATGGATCACGCCATACCCCTTTCATAATTTCACGCGCAGGTAAAATAACATATCTGAACAGAAAATCGCAACCAAATTGTGATTATCGAGTCGATATATCTGCTGTGTGAGTTTATTTTTATGTTAACATTTTTTCGACTCTGAAATGTTGCATTAATTTGAAATAAAATATTAAAATCCAAGTTTTAAACGTAATTTGATATGCAGCTAAGAGATTTGGTAAGGGCAAGTTACACAAAAAATGTGACTTTGTCTCCATCCCCCTCCAAAAAAGAATGAAAAAATAAGTTTTAAGTACATATATAAATATTATGTTAAAAGGCTACAGCTGCATTTTTTAATGAATATTTTGAATATTTTCAGAAACTCAGTCGTCATACTAGTCATGTAGACTTCCCAAAAGATATGACAATAGATGAACTGGAAAAAACATGGAATCAAGTTACTTCAGCTTTACAGGAAAGAGATCAAAAAATTCGAGATGAAATATGCAGGTAATGATAAAAATATGCTAAATGTTTTATTTGAGTTAATGAATTGTGATATTATCTGCTTTTTGTTCAATCTTAAAAAAAAAAAAAAAATCCTTAACAACTTAAATTATTTTTATCAATGCTGGAGACAGTTAATATTTTTGTTAAAACTCAATTCTGTTTATGTATTAAGTGGTCAACCAACTTTTTTATTCTTCAGAAAGTTTCATTATAAATACGATTTTTTAATGCAGTGATATGTCATCATAATATTAGCCTAAACTTCAAACTTCGTAACACTGCTCAAGTGTATTTTAAACATACAGTGATAAAAAAAAAATATTTCTACCCACAGTATTTCAAAGATACAGGCTTTAATCAGCAAATAATTATTTTACCATTCAATTATTCAAAACAATAAAAAATAAACGTTATTTTATAGAACCGAAATTTGATAAAAATGCAATTATGTATTGTATCGTATTGAAATGTTTGATGTTTAGATTCTCTAATTTGTAACCTCTTAATCTCCTATATTTATGTCATTAAATAGCTCAGAAAGTATTCAAACTCAAAAGTATAATAAAAAATTGATCAGCATTAAAAGAGGGCACCTATCAGTTTTATTATTTTTAATTATTGATCCTCATAAGATGCAATGTTTGACAAGGAAAAATTAAGTGCATTCTTTTTTAACAAACAGCATTTGTTTCTACAATACCTTTTATTTATTTATTACTTATTTAAATTATAAAAATAAAATAATTAAAAAACTTTGTTAAAAAATTAGTAATAAATTTTTCTAAGTTTTGTAGATTAGTTGTTTACATGAAGCAATCTAGTTTTTGCCTCTGTAACAATTTTTCACTAAATTGTGTAGAATATAATGACCGGATTCAAATGAAAATTGAAACATAGGATATTTCAAACACTCTGTGTTTATTTCTACAAAAAATAGTCATTATTTAATATATTAACATCATAAATTAGTTACCTTTGAACCATTAACATTTTTATCAATGTTGTCCAGTTGTGATGGAAATTGCCAAAATTATTAATTTTTTTAAATGTAAAATTCTAATTCATTTGTTACAGTGCAGTGGGGGGCATAAAAAATATTCCTTTACAGGAATATATGTCATTATAGAAAACTTTTCTTCCCACCCCGATAGCTAAAATTTATATCTAGTAAAATACTTTTGTTGCATAATTTGAATTACTAATTTATGCTCAATATTATTCATTTTAGATTTATATATTGGTCTCATACTAAGCTACCAGAATGGGTATATGCCATTTTTAAAAATCTATAAATGGCATGGAAAAAATTTTTTTGTTTCAGAAACAACTAAAAGAGTGCACTGTGTTCCAGAATTTTTAAAATACATTTAAGATTGTGCCGCATATAAATTTATTCACAATTTAATAAGTACCTTGAAGGTGAAATATTAATTTATTTGGATGGAAAAATATATTTTTAGAAATATTGATGAATTTAAGATTCTAGAACTTATAATGATATAATTTTATCGAAACAATTTAAAGTAGTTACTGCAAAAATTCACTGTCAGTAAAATCATTTTTGCAATTTTTTTCGAATGGAAGAAATGTAATTCAAGAATATTCGCTATTATATTTTACAATAAGTATGGTGCTGTATGTAATTATTATTGCTCTGAATTTATTACTGAATTATTGAATGAATGGGCTTTGTGAAGAGATTGTAAATTTATTTATTTTTAAAGTTTGAGTCCCATGACTTTTTTAATGAATTAAAAATTTAAGAGCATGAATTCGTAATTTGTTTTAAAATTTATCTTTTACATAAAAATCATTATGCAATTAGTACAAATTGAAGCAAGATTTTTTATATCATTCTGAGAGAGATTTCCTGCTTTCTTTATTGAAGTTTTAGCAAATATATGTACTGTAATATTGTGCATTGTACTATTTGTACTGTAAGGTGTATGTGTTGTATGAATAATATTTGATAAGGAACACACCTGTGCCTTAAAATAGGGTTAGGAATATATATTCAGTAGCTTTTATCTGTAAGTCCATATAAATTTCTCAAATATCAAAATACATTGGAGTAACTTAAGTCCATTCATGGATGAAAAGGTGATTCATCAAATGAGAGTTCGATGTAAATAAACTTATTAAGGATGTGATTTTTTTTTTTTTTTTTCTTTTATTTAAAGAAAAAATATTAAGCTCATAAAAGTAGTTTTTAATGAAGGAAAGATTATTTTATTTATTTAATATCAAAATTAAACTTCAATAGGCTAGAAGACTATATTTTTGGAGTACCCAAAAACTTACTGTGTAAGGAGCTCATTAGGCTTAAACAATCAATTACTGTGTAAAGAAGCTCATTAGCCTTAAAAGAACAGAAAATAATAAAAAGATTTAAAAGGAAATCTAATATTTCGTATTGTTGTTTGAATTGTTTAGGTTGTTAATTGTTATTTGTTGCACTTATTATTTTGGATTTGTGTATTAGGGTCTTTACCTTTTTTAAGGTCTTACCTTTTTGTCTTTGTGTTATCATTAGCTTTTGCAAGATAATTTTAAGATTAGAGATGGATTTGGATGCAAAAGGTTTTTATTATTCAGGTGATGATCTACATGAGAATCTTGGTAATTCTCATTATGTTGCTAATAAAGGAATGAATAATTATGGTGTTTATGGTTTCTACATTGTTTGTAAAACTTATAGGAAATGTAAAACACATGTTTTTTGGAACAAAAAGTGCATTACCAACCTAGTAATTTAAATAAAATTTCAAGTGAAAATTCTAATGATGGGAATATTAATGATTAAGGAAATAAAGTACAAGTATAATAGGAAATAAAGTATAAGTATAATAGGAAATAAAATATAGTTTTTATATTAATAATAATAAATTAGGTTAAAAAATGTGATAAATAAAGATGTAAAACTTGTAGTATGATAAATAATAAACAATGTTATCATGAATCTAAATTTATTTTTTCTAAAACTTTTAATTGTATCTTTATTAAATTGTTGAAACAAATGTTGATTTCAATATGTGAGGCAAACTACTAATTACTCATATATAAACATTTGAATCAATCAGCTTAGATTTGATATTAAAAGTAATAATAGTTTAAAAATAGCTATAAAAATCGACATAAGTTATTTATATTTATAATTTTGAAAATGTTGAGATCTTGGTTCTAAAAATAGAACCAAACACTTAAAAAAATATTATGTTGGAAATTTATTTAGTTTTTTCAGTGCTATTTATCCTTATGGTTTGAATGTTTTGTAAATAGAAATATTTTAAAGGTTATGAAACAAAAAGATTATTAAAAGACTATTATATGCAATGCTGACAAAAAAAAAAAAAAAAAAGAAGCTCCAAATGATTGTGTAATAATTTGCAAAAAATTATTATTATTTAATTATTGAAAAATATATAAAAAAAATAATGCTTATTAAGAAAATAATTTTAGCGGTCTAAAAATTGATAATAGAATTTCAGCTTTGTATAAATAATTTAGATGTTAAGATCATAAAGACAAAGATTTTTTTTTAGTATTCATAGTTACAATTTTGAAAACCTCTAATTCTAGAGTAATAGTTGATCTAGTATTTGTCCTATTAATTATTTTTAGGAATTGTGATATTACAGCTTTTATTTCTTATGTAAGAATTTTATTCATTAATTTTGTATTCGGTGAAAACTATATTAAATATAAAGATGAAAATTTTAAACAAACTGAGGTGAACCTGTGAGTAATAGTTTGGCAAATATCTTCTTAAATTATTATGAAGATAATTGTATTGATAGTTTCTCATTCTATAATTATGTACTTGTGCTTTGAATTATAAATAGTCTTCCAAAGATAATCCTAACTTATCTTTTTATTCTACATATTTAAATCTAATTCAAAATAATAACAGTAAATATTGCACAGAATATTTAGACTTAGAATTAAAAATTATCAGCAACATTTGTGACTAAGGAGACAGTTTTAAATTTCATATTAACAAGCTCTCTTTCTGGAGTAGTTTCTTACATGTTTCTTTTTTTAGAAATATCATTAATTACATAGTTAGAAATAGTTTGATAGTTAAGGCAAATTATCCTATGAATTTTGAATTTTATTAATAAACATTTAAAAATAATAAGAATTTTATTTATTTATTTACACACACACACATACATACATACATATATTTGATTTTGCATATATTGAATTTTTTTAAAGATAGTTATCATGTACAATATGTTTTTAGTTATAAATTTTGGTTTTGTTTATTGGATTTTTTTTATTTTTAAATTTTGCTGCTAGATGACAATTAACATTTTTAGAACGATCTCTTTTTACAATTTTTAAATGCTTTTTAAATCTACTATTTTAATAAGAATATTACTGTTAAAGTTTGTAATGTTTATATTGATTTTCTTGGTATATAGGATTTTAAAATAATTTTTTGAATAGGGGTAGGTAAGTAAATTTTAATAAATTTGCTTTTTTTTTTTTTTTTTTAATCAATCCTTCAATTGTATTTGGTAGTTAAAAACCATAGTATTATTTCGCCATATTGGAAGGTTTATGAAATCAAATTGCTTGTTGAAGGTAAAAGTTTTATAAGAATTTTTTTTAAAAATGTGTATGAATAAGTATAGATTATTTTTAAGGGATTATATGTATTTACTATGATTAAAAGGTGTTTGTTTTTCTTTGTTTCCTTCCTTTCTTTTTCCTTTTATTGAATTACTCTGCGTTTTTTGGGATTTTTGCAATTATTGAAATTTGATGGTTTGATCCTTGGAATTAGTTTATGGGGTATGGTTCCCTCCCACAGCCTGATAGGTTGCACAGCATGACGGTGTACTGGACGGGAGGCAGTTGAGGAGTCTATTTTGCAAAAGATCCAACTCCTGATGCAAAACAATTGTTTAGTCCTACGGTAGTTCTCAGAGGGAGATAGCTAGTTGCCAATGTGTCCCAGATGTGTTCTATGGGATGACAGTCAGGAGATCTGGCTGGCCAATCGATACGGCGAATATCTTCACTTTCCCAGTAATCGTCGATCTTCTGAGCCCTATGTGAACGAGCGTTTTTGTCCATTATCAAGAACCAACTGCTCCCTGAAAATTCGAACATAGGGCTGTAAGCAGGGCCGGTCATCCGGGGGATGGTGCAGTGGGTGCTGTGCTCCAGGGCCAGTGATTGAAGGGCCTCAACATGATCAAGAACTAAAATAATTTACTCTTTCACGTGAAAACTTGACAATATTCCTATTGTTGTCAGTTTGACGTAAAGTTATTGTAAACATTATTATTGTAGATCTGTAAATTTTGACAAACTCCTCTCTCAAACTAATTCTTGATGATGCGAGTGGTTAGTTTTTGTTATTTGATTCGGGGAACTCCCAAGTATCCCCATCTAAACTGAACTTTTTAGTCAAGCATGTGGGCAGAATGCTTAAATGCACTTGCTATATTAAGCATCGAAAAAGAAATTGCAAAAAATTCTAGTTTTTCTGAAGTAATTAATGTATTAGCAAAAACAAAATCACGCATTAAATAAACACATGCATTAGTTATATATGTTCGTGTTTGTAATTTTTTTTTTTTTTTTTTTTTTTTTTTTACTTTTCATAAAAATTAGGGGCCCAAATGGTTTCATGCACCCGGGCCCTTTTATAAGGAAGGCCCACTCTGGCTGTAAGATATTCTCTCTTTCTCTTAGCAATCAGGAAGTCTTTGTGAAACAAATTCAGGGGCGTTCGACGATCCAATAAAATACCTACCCTAATAATTACACCTCCACCATCTTAAGCCCATGAAATTCGGGCTCCAGTGGTATCATACAACTCTCTTGAGAAATATGAAACTATACCAGTCCTGTGTAGCTGCCCTGAAAGTGCCAAATAACAATCCTCCTTCATCGTTGTAGATCTACTTCGATATAGATCCAGGGTCTTGAAACTATTTCCACAAATTGCAAACGTTTCTAAACGTTACAATGAATTCTGTAGCCAACTGCTTTTGTCAGTGAGCTACCACCAATTTGCTGACAATTTGTTAATTTATTCCGTCATCCATACGTTCTTGTCTACTTATTTTACATGATACATATAAAATTTACCCAACTCTTGCGAGAAACATGGCGAATGTTATGAGCACATGAAACATGGAGGAGTTATGAACACACAATTCGATGACGACCTTCGAGCGTATAAATCTCTTCCACAAACACGCGCGTGCACATTTATTTAATCGGTTCTGAATATTTGCACGATTCTTCAGTGACATAATTAACACCTTTGGTTCAATACTTTTGTAAAAATAGAATTAATTTACAAGTTCTTTTAATTTTGCACATGTATGTGTGTGTAATGATTTAACTTTATTTTCTATTAGTTTTTCACTATAATAATTTTTAATTTCCTAATTTTTCTCTTTCTCTCACTGAGAAGTAAAGTGTTCATTCTTATTTCCTAATACTATTCCTTTTTAACTTTAATTTATGCAAACACGTGCTCTTAAAATCCATAATATCAGCTGTTCCCACGTTTTCATACCTGTAGGGATGGTCCCTACCAGACTTTACGTCTGCATTTAGATTCCATCCATTCATATCACATGTCTTTGACGTTTATAGTGAAATTTCAATGCTATATAACAAAAAACATAGCGAAAAACGCTCTCTCTTGCTTTTACACTCTTACTCTCTCTTACTCTCATAATCTGTATCTAACGGCGGAATTGTGTAATTCCGGGGGTGTGGAAATGTTCTCTCTCTCCGCTACTATAAAATAATTACTTAAAAAAGAGATTAGCTTCGACTGTCTTATAAATTTATATATATATATATATATATATATATATATATATATATATATATATATATATATATAATGTTCGTTGTATAATAGAAATAAATATGTTTTTGAACTTATAATAAATAACATAACTATAGCAAAAAAGAAATTAATCAAATTTAAAGTATAAAATTCGTAAAAAAGTATCAATTATTATAAACTAATGAATAAACTTATTGTAAATGCCTATGTGTAATCCAATAAAAAGCAAGACAATGAAGTTAAAATAAAATATTTAACTGTAAATTAAAGAAGACAAAGAGTACAAAAATGGAATGGTCTTTAAATTACTGTTTGTATAATTTTAAACAAAAAATAGTCCAGACTTGGGGCATAGAATTCGCGTTTATACTAGTTTTTCGGATGTAACGCATCACAGTCAGCACGTGGTCGCGGTAGCCTAGTGGTTAAGGCAGCGAACTCGCGGCCGGCAGTTTTCGTTGAGTCGAGGATTCGAGCCTTGATGCCTCTAAATACCCGCCGTGTAGCCGAGGCTGATGCACGTCAAATCTGTTGGAGCCCAAAGTCCTAACTTTGGCGTGGTGTGGAAGTTAGAAGAGGGAAGTGCCAGCTCAGGAGTCGTTATCGTCACTTGACCGAGTTTCAAAATTACGAGGTCCGTCGCCAATATCCTTCGTGTTGCTTCTATTGCGACGTTAATAAAACCAAACCAGACATCACCAATCAGCATAATTATTTTAAAAACGAAATGGTAAAAAACCAAATACGAGCAAAAGTCCTCATCCAAGAAATATGTAAAGCTAAGAAATAAAAGGAAGAATAAACAAAGGAATCATATATATATATATATATATATATATATATATATATATATATATATACAATACTTTAGAAATTAATTATTAAATAAATGAAGAGGCAAAATTCAAATTTTATGTTTGTTTATTCTTCGCTGAGAGAGATAGACAACATGTAATCATATTGCTGGAATCACAGCACTGTCTTTACAAAAACAACAGGCAAGAGCAGGATAGCGTTGAATCATAAGCGTTTAAGAAGGGACAATTTCTCTGTGCAGTCGATTTTATAGGTAGGGATATTTGGGGATTTTCTTTATGTCACGTGGTACAAGATAAGGGATTCTGAGTAAAATTCCCTGTTAAAGGGTTTATTTCTGACAGATTTACGACTATTCGGAAGCGGATTAAGCAGATTTTATGAACGCGTGATCTAATAAATTAAAGGATCATTTGGAATTGGATCAGGAAATAGAGATGATCTATTTACTTTTGAATTACATAATGAGAAAAATTAGGAAATTAAATTAGTTTTATAGGAGATTATTATAATCTAAAGTTGAATCATTACATATATATGTATGTATATGGAAAACAAAAAAAAAAAAAAAAAGCAAATAAAACAGTAATACATTATACAGTATTGAGAGAATCAAAGTTTAAATATTTAAAAGTAAGTAGTAAAAAAAAAATTTTTTTTTTTGAAAGTATAGGGAAAAAAAATCTGAAAACTTATTAATTATTAAATCTTAGTAATAAACTTATTTAAAAAAAAATAAAGATAAAAACAATAAAATTTAATAACAAGTAGAATATATATAGAATAACAGAGAGTGATAATTGAAAATGCTTTAAAAATGAACAAAATGAGTTTAAAGCTATGTATTGTATTTCTAATAGATTAAAACAGTAGAACTTTACTTATGTTTTAATGAATGGACCTTCAAATGTTTAGATGTTTATTTGTTTATAAATATAAATAAATTTGTTTAATTATGCATGAATTATTTTTAATAATAGAAAATGAAATATGATGAAAGAAATTTAGTTGTCATATATTAAAATTTGCTTTTAAACGCAACTTTTTTTTTTTTTTTTTTTTTTAACGAAAATGAAGAGAAAAGTTTCAAATGTTTTAAAAAACACTATCAATCAGTTATCTGCTTTTTATCATTTCATTTTCTTCTAATTTCATATTTTTTTGATTTTTTTAATTATCTGTTGCTTATTCAACTGAAAACAATTATAAAGTAAAACACCCCTTCACTTTTAAAATAGAACTGACTCTGAACTGTATAAAAACTATATTCTTTATTAAGTTGGTGTATCTCGACTCATGTAATTTTAAAATTTAATTTAATTCATATGTGAAAATTAATATTTTAACTTTAAGCATCCACAACCTCAATAAGATTTAAAAATGCAATAAAGAATTCATTATTGATTTCGTTGCGGGTATGAATAAAATAACACGACTTAAAATTAGAATAAATGTAATAAAATTTCTGGTAGTTGATTTATTTTATAAATGTATTTACTTATTTTTTTTTTCCCCTATTATTGAAAAACGAACTTTCTGCTATGAAAAAATAGATATCTTCCTTTAACCTCTGTAAGTCTCAAATCTCCTACTTGTCATGATGTTGGAAGAAACACTACCACACATCTACCAGGGGGCACGATTAGTTAGTTTACTTGGAATTCATGTCATCTTATATATTCTTATGAAGATATTAGGTTTACAATATCATTTTCATATTCTTGCAACTTTTGAAAAATAGAAAATTTAAAATCTTATCTCCCTTAAAAAGTTACCGTTAAATTTAGGTGGTTTTTTTTTAATTAAAACTGTGTGTGTGTTTTTCGTATTATGTTCACCACTTTTCCTTCTTTTTTTTTTTAAGAACATAACCTCATGTTTTGTTTGTTACCTGAATTAATTAACCCCTTTTGCTGTCTGCCTCATGTTGGAAACTATCTCTGTGTCAAATTTTGTGTGAATATCTGCTAAGACATAATTTTCTATCAAAATACAGATGCACAGGTGGACCAGTTCAAATATAGCCTACAATAAAGGGTTTTATAAGAAGCTTTAAAACTTTTTCAGAAACCCTTTTTGATATTCACACCATTCGTATCATGTTAAAAGAAATGTACACTGGGATGTATATTAAGTTTTTTAGCTTTATGCAAGAATATTGGTAGTAAAAGTGTTGTCTGAAAAATGTCCTTCTTAATTATTTTATGAGAAATAACTTTGAATATAGAGTGCATTATTTTACATTGACTGCAATTTTCCAATTAATAACCAAATCTTTGTTGATTGAAATGACTGTCTGTTGTATCTGAGCTGTAATCGTACATTATTTATTAAATGTCCATTTTTTAACCATTGCAATTTTATGTAATTTTAGATTGGAAAAGTTACAGAGATTAGCTGATAAATTTAACAGGGAATCGAAGCTTTGCGATGGGAAGCTTGATGATGTTGAGCGACGAATTTCAGAGGTAATATTTGAATGCATGAATCAAGTGTCCCATAAACTAAAAAATTATTTACTATCGTAAATTTTTGTTTCATGCTGTGAGAAATTTTCTCTTGAATACTCACTAAGATAATTAATAACTAATAAGTTAATTAATTTATTACAAGTAGGAAGTGAAATTCATATTAGTTTAACATTACATAATTTTACATATATTCTATGTGTGAAATTTATAATGTCTCTATTTAAAACCTGATTAAATTTCAACTGTTGCAAATTTTAAGGTTCGAGCTTCTAGTCCCTATTCTGTGATACATTCTAACATAATGTTAGAGAATGTTATGCTTTTAAATTCAAATATTCAATAACTCAAAACAAAGGAATTTGAATCAAAGTAGCTCATGACTAAATTTCAGGGTATCATTTGTTTCAAATGTTGTCAAAGAAAAATAGAATATATACTTTTTTCTTTTTAAGTTTTCAAAATGAGCTTTAAGTTTCCCTTTGATTTCATGCCTTCTTCTTACCCCTTATGATTCATATGTATATATTTGTAAATTAAATTGAACTTGTAAATGCTACTTTTTTCTCTTTAAATGTAAATATTTATGAATATTCTTTGAAAAGAGTTTCGTCCGTATTATTCTATATAATGTTAAAATCAGTAAATTAAAGAAATATTAGAAAATTTTGGGGGAAACATGTCACATTAAAAGTCATCTTCAAAGTGATTTGAAAATCATAGTTATATTGAAGATCTTAATTTGAAAAGATCTAATATTTCCTGAAGTTTCTGTTTCATGCTTAAGCATAAATTTCTCCGCAAGTTCAATGCTTAACTTAATATTTTAGTTAATACTAAAACCAATATATTTTTGCATGAGGTTTATAGTTTCCAAATTTTTTTTATTGCATTGTGTAGTAGCTAGAAATATTAAATTTATTTGATATATTTGAATTGTTCATTACAGTATTTTGCTTTTTAAAGGCTGTTATGATGATGATCATCGTGAAATCTTAACTTCTTAAGTTTGAATTAATCATTGTTAAGTTTAGTAGCTTTGATATTGGATTTTAGTTATCGGGTTTGAAAGTTACTATCATTATATTAAATCCTTCCTCAATGGATTTTATGGAAAACATATACACAACACAAAAGCTTTATCACATTTTGAGCACTTTTTTTTCTGTTGAGGTTTTTTTGTTTGTTTGTTTGTTCAATGAATCACTGAAACATGTATAACTAAGATAATTCATTTTTCTGCTCTCTTACTTGATCATTATTAAAACTTATTTGTATGCAAAAAAAGATAAATGTTGTTTTCTCTGTGTGTGGAATTAATTATTTTTCATATGATACAAATTATTTCCTTTTATTTTTTTTCTCACTATCATCTTACATTTTGATGGGGAGGGGGTTTCTTTCCTAACTATCCCTACTTTATTATTTGCCTTTCCATTAAATTTATGTGATCAAAAATCTTGTGTGTGTGTGTTTGTTGTTTCTTTTATTCCCTTTCCTTTTTCTTCTTTTTAATACACTGATTTTATAAATTGTTAAAAATTTTCCCAGTTAATTTATAAATGGTTACATTTTATTTTTTACTGAGACTTTTTCTCATTTTCAACTTTACAGAAATATTAAGGTAATCATGATTGTTAAAAATTGCTGTCTAAATAATAGGTTTAAATTTTTTTAAAATGTACATTATTTTATGTATGTAATTGTTATTTTAAAAAACAGTTATGTAAATTTTAATACCTTATTTTACATAACTCAATGTAATAAATATTTCTGTAGTAATATCAAGAATTTATTCATTTCATTCATGTGATTTAGTGTAAATTCCTTGTCATATAAAGTTGTTAAAGAAATTAATATTTTTGAAATAATTTTTTCAATACTTCTAATAGGAAGAAAAAAGAATACAAAGGCTTCATTTTGTTGATGCAAAACACAACTGTGATCAGATTGAAAATGATCTCAAAGCAATAGATGATACTTTAAAATCATTACAGAAAGATATTCTCGTATTTGAAGAGAAAAATTACTATCAAGCCGCTGAATTAAAAATCAGGTATCCACATGTTTTTCCACTATTTTTCTTTGAAAATTTTAATTCTAAGGATTTTTTTAAAAAATAGTGAAATAATTGTTCATATTCAGAATCACATAGTTTAGCCATTTTAATTAAGTACAAAATCACATGGTATGATTTCACTGAGATAAACTGGATTTTAAAATTATTATATGAATGTTGCGTTATAAAATGCTTAAAAATAATCTACTGATATTTTTATTAGATTAGTAAGAGATTTAAAGAAGTTCAAACATAAAAAAAATTATTTCTTTTTATATTCAGATATGTGTATGGTTATTTCTGAGAATTGTCTGATTATTTTTTATTTAAAAAAAAGTCTGAAACATATTTTGAAGATTGTTGAATTTTTGTTTTTTATAAAATCTGTTATTAGTTCATCTCCATTATGTACAGTGCATAGTTAAAAAAGTTTCCAGATAAATTTATTCTTTATTTCTCCAATGAGATGATTTAATTGTTTTTATAATATGACCTCCTCTCTGTTAGAAAAGTTTTCCTCCAGTCTTTAAATATGTTTCCTTTGAAATTGCATGCTATGTTTTCAAAAGAACAGTTCTCATTTTTGTTATACATTTAATTCGGCTGACTTTAATTTAATCCTGCTTTTATTTTCAATCATTAATGATTTGGCTTTGATTTATCAATGATCCTGTTGATAGACCATTGTAGCAGAACTTTTGACATCAACATCTTTCAATCATGTTTGAACAGGATCACTGTAACTTGTGTGTTATTGTTGCCAGTGTGGGCAATATGAAATAATGTAACATTCAACCTTCAGAAAGTAGATCTTTGGTGTAATCACAGTTCTAAAAATATTTGGAGAGAAAATCCTCTCTTCATTTTACAGAAAGTTTAAAAGCATTTGTTTGAATGATATCGCATACTTAGTACTTACTGTTTGTGCTTGCAATCAGTTTTTGTAATATCCTTATTGTATTTTAATGTTGCTCATTTTGTAAAACTCATAATGTAATTGTTTTCTGTTCACATATTTAATAGATATTTTAATGTTTGAAATATTTTATCATTTTTTTCCATTGTAGATTGGAATCGTTACGAGAGAGATATAATCACTTAATGATTATATTTCAAACGAATTTGCTATCGCTCCTTTCAGAGCATTCAGAAAAAAATGGAGTTGGAAAGAAAATTGTCAAACAAAGCATTAAAACCTCCACTGAAAAAATCGTTGAAACTTGTAAACAACCTTCTTTAAAAGAACATATAGATTGGATTGAAAGAAAACAGGTATGCTTTGGTGCTCAGGTTTTATTAAAATGTTAACATTTTATATGTAAATGTTTAATTTATATGACATCCGTTAATGGAAAATAAATATAATTTTGTATATAATAATATATAAACATGTAAATGTAATTTTGATGTACATGTAGTATTACTTTTTTTCATTACTTGTCATACAATTTTGCAGAAGTGCATTGAATCTATTGAATTTGGAACTGATTTGCAGTCTATAAAAGCAAATTTTGATCAACTGAAAACAGAACCTAAAACAATTGAACTGTACAAAAAGAAAATTGGATCTGTAGTACAAAAGGTATTTTTAAACTATTCATATTTTAATTCTTTACATGTTTTGAAATTGATCTGTTCTTTATTAATCATTTGGAATATAAAAAATATACAGTTTATGAGCATAAATTTAAATGTGAAAAAGTTATACTACAAATATTATATAAGAAATAGTTAATTATGTTATGTAAAATAAAAATATTAAAGAAAAAAGAAAAATAATTTCATTCTGTAAAAATTAATTTTTTTAAAATTTAAAATGGTTGTATTTGTATATGAATCAATAGATAATTAAAAGGAAGAAAGTAAAAGTTTAGGCACTCTCACCAGTTTTCGAGAAAAAAATACAATTTACATGTTGGCACCCATACTGGTTACTTTTGAAAATTTTCTTGTTAATCAGTTATTTACTAGTGTAAAGAATTGTGCAGTTTCTTAAAAAGATGTTACACATGATTAGAAACTGCATAAAACTCTTAAGTAATAAGTATTATATATTATTATGGAGTGAGTTCGCTGTATAATTAAAGACCATGAGGAAAAATAATGATATGCAAGGAATTTGTTTCTCGCCAGAATGAGCTTTTCTGACAAAAAGCACTCCACTGCCCTCTTTATTGGACAGTTTTTAAATATTTGAGCTGCATCCTTTTCCTTCAAAGGTTTTAATACTATGATATACTATATGAAAAAATATCAGAGTAGAATGGTAATTAAGTTAACTGAAAGTTCCATTCATCGAGAGCATTAAAATATAAATAAACTGTGAAAATAACTTTTGGTAGAAAAAAATGTATATTTAAGAAAAATTATACCCACACTATCATAACTGTATCACAACATTTAATGTAACAATTATAGTTATAAGTTATACTTTTTAAAACATTTCTTTTAGATTTTTGCATCTATACTCACATTATTATCTGGAATGTTAATGTAAATTTTTGTGTTAACTTTAATGTCCATTTTTATATTATTCTTAATGTAAATTTTAAACCTCAATGTAAATTTTCAAAATATGAGTGAAATTTTTTTAAAATTAATAATATAAAAGAATGATTCCAAGTCTTTTAAAGAAGTCATTTTTAAAAATAAATAAAAGCTTGTTCTGTGCTAAATAAAATATTTGGCCACCAAAAGGACTAAGGTTTATTTCATCTCTATGTTTTTACAACCCAAATCATAAAAAACTTCTTCCAAACAAAAGCAATGCCAACTTTTTATTGTAAAAAGAATAAAAAGTAATCAATATATGCAATAAAAACCAAATTATTCAATTAAGTATTATAATTAAAGCAAATGGTAAAATATTGAAATGGGCAACAATTTTTTTTATAGTTATTAAAGTGAAAGAAAACAATTAATTATTTAATTAAATATATTTTAAGCTAAATGTAATTATTTCTGCTGCAAAATGAATTAATTTTTGTGCGTTTAATTTCAACCCAATTGTGAAATTTAGAAGAAATATATTATGACATATTTTTGAAAATTAAAATGTTTACTGTTGAAAGCAGGGATTAAACATCTGTACAAACACTTTTAGTATAAAAATTTTGGAAAGCGCTCAGGTGACCATTTTGTGTTGACTCAAACAAGTGTCCCTTTGGTAGCTAATTTTTGGAACTTATGGTAATAAAGGTTGTACCCATTTCATATTTCAGTGCTTATACAAATTGTTTCATTAATACTTTCGATTTTGTGTAAATATGAAAATTTTTTTATTTGATTTTTAGATTGATAATATAGCATATACAGAAGAAATAGAAAAAGTTGAAAATAAATATAAAGTTTTGGTAGTAAGTATATGCAAATTTATTATTTTTCCAGAATAATTTTACTGACATTTTATAATGAATGAGGTATTAAAATTTATATGTACAACAACTGTGATTCAACAGATTCTAAAGCCAAGATTAATAATCAATCTATCAAAAAGTAATTAAATTTATATTCTATTCAAATCATATTAGTACCTACTACTCTAAATTCTCAATGGTGTAACTATCAATTTCCTAAAAAAATTCAGATCATCTGCGATTTGGAATCATATTTTTCAATAGAAAAGCTTCCCACAGGTCCATTGTTTTAATAAAATAGTTTCATTTCTGTATCATAATGGAGTTCCATTTTAATTGCTGAGTAATTTGAGTTGATTGCATGAACTCAAATTACTCAGCAAATTATTAATATTGATGAGCATGAACTCAACTTTTTTTTTCTTCTGTTTTGTTTTAATCTTTGAGTATTTACTGAAAATTATATGCTTACAGATCTTTAAAATATTTTTCCTTGCATAATAAATGCTTTCTAAATTTTTTAAAAAAGTAGTGGTTTTAAAATTACTTTTAGATTGTATAGGAGATGTGTTTATCTTGAAAACATTTAACTCATGTGTAATGCAAATTTAAAAATATCAGGAAATCACACTTGTAAAAGCAATAAATAATTTAGTATTAACTTAAGCTTTGAGTAAGTTATAATATTTTATTCTGACTATATCAAATATATAAATTTATGTGAGTATTATTAAAAAGAAGAAGAAAAAAAAAAGAAATAGAAAAATAAAATTTTCAAAAATTCAAAATTTTATCACTCATATGTGAAACATTGTCTTGCTCAGTTATTTGTTTGATTAAATAATTACAGATAATAATTACATTATAAATTTAGAAACTAAAAATGAATATCTTTGAAAAAATAAAGAACTTTGAAGAATATTAAATATTTTTCAAAAGGAATTTAAATAAGTTACTTTCATGCAAAAAAAAAATTTGTGTTATAATTGTAACAATTGAATTATTGTTTTGTCATAGACTTGCCCTGTTCTAAAATAAGTGCAAAGAAAAAATTTGATGATGATATATAGCTTCCTTCAAATCTATAATTTTCTTTTAAGTTTGAGATTACAGTATCTAAAGTGGTTTTTATTTTTCTGCTTGTTAAATTAAACAAATGTAAAGAAAAAAAATTTATATCATTTAATTAGTGTGTATTATAAATCTATAATAATTTTAATTGAAGCCAGTTTTGTTCTTGCTCAATCTCAGTGTTTTTAATTTTTTCATTTTAGACATATTCATCTAAGAAACAACAAGATTTTGAGACCTTATTGGATTTTGCACAGTCAGCTACTAGAGAATTGAAATGGATGAGTGATAAAGAAGAAGCAGAAATTGTACGTGATTGGAGTGCAAAGAATTTGAATCTTGTTGAATTAGAACACTATCAGGAGGTATGCACTTGTTTTCACTTTTGCTTAATTATTTCATAACATGATCTTTAATAAACTATAAATAATATAATTTCTTTTGTGTGAAATTTTAAGAATAGGTGGATTTAAGATACAATTGTTGTTTATCTTTAAAAAACTGCATTGGTTTCAAAATCTTGTTTCGCTCATATATATATTTGTATGTTTATAATATTTCCAAATATGACCTTAGGATATTTTTACTATTTAGAACAGTGTAGTTCAGATCAAATTCGAAGCATATATTAAGGTTCATTTCGACTATACTGAATGTTTTGCATAATGCTGTCATGTAAAATTTTGATGTTTTATAATTTAGTTGTCTGTTATTAATTTTTTTCTGCACATTGAGTCGCTAACTGAGCTGTGTTTTTGAAGTTTTGTGTTTACTTTCTCAATAAATATATTGATAAAACAATTACAATTTCGAATTTAATTGGTGTATTTTCGAAAATGTTATTATCACAATAATTCATTCAGCCTAAAGTGAGTTAAATTTATAATTTAAAAAAAAAAAAAAAAAAAAAAAAACTATTTTCAGCTTACCTGTTATAATGTTTATGTAAAATTGCTGATTTAACATGATTTGCTGTTGCAGCATTTTTACTTGGTGTTTGAAAACTGAAAATAAAAATGAAATCTCTATTATACTGTAGTGATGAACAAATATCATCCATTGTAATCATTAATTTTTTTAAAACACATATTTCCAAAACAAATTTTAAGTATGCTATCTAAAATGGGTTTAAGGTAATGCTTCTGTTATGTATATTGTATTGTAGCCATGGGGCTTGTGTTTTGTTATACTTGAATGGGGGGAGGTTGTGCGTTCGTGTCCTGATTCCACCTAAGACCTTTGTGCATAATAATAGACATCTTGCTGCACCTTAAATTTTAATCGAGCTTCCAAGTCCTCATGCAGCATGGTGGAGAAGTTTGGTAGCAATGTTGCTCAATTATAAGACCTTAGGAAGGAATTCATCTTATATTGTTCAATGTTAGGCTAAATTAGTTAAAAATCTTATTCTTATGTCGCTTTGATTCATTCATGAGGATGCCAGATTGGTGTTTCAATTTTGTATAACAATCTTTACAGTTGTTACACCACTTCACTGAAGATAATTTTTTCAAGATATTGCTGAATTATTCCAATTAACACATTTTCTGTAGATTATTTTGCTGTTTAATATTTTCCATGGAATGTAGCATATTTTTGCATGCTGCATTTAGTGCAAATTATTTAAAATTTTTAATTTGCTATTATGTTGGAAATAGTTGGTTATTTTTGGATTAATAAATACAGAAATTAAATGGAAAATTATATTGGCATATTATCATGAAATGTTCGAAAAATTTGTCATTGTCTAAATTATTTTAATTATTAGTTTTTTGGTTTCCTGATAATTCTTGTACGAATTTGTTTTATTATATTGAATAAAAATGGAAGGAGAATAGTATTGGAGTAAGCTTAAACTTTTTTTTTCTCCTTATAAAAGTTTGGATTCCTTTTTTTGAGTTTGATGAATGTCAATAGTTAAATGACTTATTTGAACATATGTATTTTAAAGTTCAGATCTATTTATTTTAAGTATTTGTTCTATTAGTAATTGCTTATATATTTGGAAATGAGACATACTCATATTTGAAAAAATTGATATTGGAGGATACGAAGTGATTTAAATGGATGTTTTTCAAAATTATTCCTGAATATTTTATATTTAATTTAAAATTCATTTATAAATTTTATATTTATAAAAATGACCTTGAGAGAAAAATAATTCATCATATAAGTTTACTTTATTTATTATGATTTTTTTATTCTATTGTAACCTCTTCAGCCTTTGTATCCTCTATGCTTATTTTTGCAGACACTAACAAATGACTTAGAGAAACATGAGATCCAATTCAGTGCTGTTCAGAGTAGAGGAGAAAGTCTTTTGCTTCAGAAACATCCTGCTTCTAAAATTATTGAAGTAGGTTTTATTTATTTCTTAAAACAATATGATTTTTATTACCAGAAAGAAAGCATCTATTTTATTTATTATGAAATGCAATTTTCATATTTATTAAAACAACTTTTTAGTATTCAGATGTATCACTGTATTATCCCTGTGGAAATGACTTATATGTTTTAATTTAAAAGTTTTATGACAATCTTTTTTCCATTTATTACAAATTTAATTTCTTCATTTTTGATACTGTTTGAAATCTTATATGCCTGAAATAATAACCCAGGATTGTATGTGAGAAATAACTCCCAATTTCTTTTCTCACTCAATCTGTCTTAACAATCCTGTGATTCAAAATTCATTCTTATCATTTCTATGTAATTTTGAAAATTTACTCAATAAAAAATTATTTATGTGCTCTCAACAATGTGCATGTTTCTTGTACCTTTCCATAATATTTATATATATTGAATTTAGGAAATTATTATGGTATATTATATGTGAATTTAGGAAATTCCTGGAAAGTATTATGGTAGTATTCACATTACTGTGTTAGATATGTACCTGATTGAAAGATAGATTTAAAAACCATTTATACAGTCATTCATTAAAATATGACATTCTGTATCCCCTTGAAGTCAATGTTATCTGTTTCATTCTTCAGGGATTAAAAGAGTATTATATATTATAAAGATAGACATATGGTTTTACATTATTGATTTGAAGTGTATGAGCATGTTATTTGCTTATTTATCTATTCTGGTTTATTCTTGTGGAGCATTCTGTTTTAGAACAATCTTATTCTAATTAGTTTTTTTAATTCATCACAGGGCTTCTTGAATAACATGCAAAATCAGTGGTCATGGCTGTTACAGTTGACATTTTGCTTAGAAGTACACTTGCGTTATGCTCAAATGCATCATCAGGTTAGTTGCTTACATTCATCATTTAAATTAAAAAAATTTCTACTTTATTACAACGTTTTTCTGAATTTCACTTGGTGTGTGTGTGTGTGTGTGTCATCAAATTTTCGATCGTTAATTTAACCAACTTCCCATCAAGCTAGAGCTTTGAAATTTCGGGAATCGTTCGTACTCGCCTAACAATGCAATATTTAGACGTTTGCGACAAGTTTTAACTAATATTTCAATAATTTTAATAAGTCAAAATATTCTTTCCTCTAGGCGCTTTTAGGATAGAGGAAAATTTTTTTTTTCCCCCTCTGGGAACACCGGGCACTCCCCACACCACATGACGCCTCGTAAAACTATTGTACTCACAAAGGGGAGATACTATCTCCCTTTACTATCTCCGAGATAGTAAGGGTTGCTGACTTTTAGTCAATAATCATGAGCAAGAAAGAAAGTTTCCAATATTTGGCACCATGTCTTATCACAATAATTTTTTCTGAATTCTGGTTCCCATTTTTTTTTAATAGAATGGCTTACAAACTTTCAAATGCATGTTTTGATTTTATGAGTATTATGAATTTTTTAATACTCTCAAAAATGTCTCTTTTTTAAGTAAATTTTAAAGTTAAAAATAGCCAACAGTTTTAACTAATATTTCAATAATTTTCTTTAATAAACTTTGCCACCATATAAAAACATTGTTTTTAAAAACGTTGGTTTTTATATCGAATTATTTATTTTGATTTGAACAAGTTCATAAAATGAAACATTGCATATTTCAACTTGAAACATGTTTTATTCTGTTTTAGATGTATAAAAAGTTTGGTTTAACATTATTTGTTTATAAATTTGATTGAAGAGCAATATTTCAGTTTAATGAAAAAAATCCTTACACATATAAGAATATAAATAACTAACTAAATTCCTAAAAGATATTTCTACACTTCTTTAAAAAATAAATACGTAGGACTGATATTCTGTGAAATCACTAGTTTTGTGCTAATACTCTATTTAAAATTTCCCAAGGCATTATTTTTTGTCATCAAAATTATTTTTATTGAGTACAAATTATTCAATCACCAAATATTCATTATCTCAAAATTTCACCGTAATTACTTTTTAATCAATATAATCTATATTTTTGTATGTCATATATTGTGCCAAATATTATATACTTGCCCGGAACATTTTAAATTGCCAATAGCGATTCTTCAGGAATTGCTGCTTAAAGTTTTATCAATAAAAATTATTTAATTTTTGTTATTCATTTTACTTACAGCATGTCAAAATTACTGATGTTAGTAGTTCCCTTTATTTTAATCCTTTCATTAAGACAAATATGCCTAAAGTATATAAGCTATCATAATAGTCTACATGTAAAAAATTACATGTATTATTTCGATTTTTTGAAACAGTTTTTTAAAGAAGTTCGTGAAGCTGAACAATTTTTCAAGAAAAGTGAAGAAAAACTAAATACAACATTCAACAAAACTGTGATGTCTATTGATGAGGGAGAACGATACTTGAAACAGATGGATGTGCTAAAAGAAGACTTGACGAAATACAATGATACGATTTCTGATTTAGTGCAGCGTAGTAATGAGATACTGCCTTTAAAGCAGAGGAAACTTCAACCATCTAAACCTTCCACAGTCATAGCTATTTGTAATTACAAATCACCCGAAGTAAGAAAAAATTCGTTTTTGAAATATAACTTTCAAAAGTTAAATCATTGATCAGTTTATTTAAGTTTATAACTTGTTCTTATAAGTGAACTTCTTAATTTTTATTTTAGATATTTATTTCCAAGGATGATAGATGTTTATTAAAAGAAATGTCTCCAAAAATGATGTGGAAAGTATGTTTTGCTTTAAATTAAGTGACATTCTCTCTCTCTCTCTCTCTCTGTGTGTGTGTATATATATACATAAACTTAATATTTTTTTTATTCAGCAGATTGACGAGATTCACTTAAAATTAAATTTGTGTATTGAATTAACAAATTTCAAGAATATAAATGTAAATTTTTTTAACTCCAGTTATTTATTTATTTAAGCAAACAAATAGCATGCTTTATTAAATTTTAGAATATCCTTTAAGAATTGAATCTTTTTATTTCATCTTACTACACTTATTAATGTTTTTTGTTTTTTTAATATTTCTTTTAAAATTTTATTTTTTATAGGTTACTATTCCTAATGGAAAAGATGCTTCTGTCCCCAGTGTTTGCTTTATTATTCCTCCACCCAACTGTGAAGCAATTGAATTAGGACAAAAGTAATTACATATTTTAAAAAATAGAATTTTTTCAAATTGAAAAATTAGTGATAAATAGCAGACTTATTGCAAAATGTATTTAATATGTGAAAATGTAGTATAATTATTTAATATATTGTAATTACTATTATGATTGTTGTTGAAATTTGTTTAGTTAAATCTTAACAATGTATGAATTTATTTATTTTTTTCCTTCTGTAACATACTTTACAGCTTGAAAAAACGCTACGATGACCTCTTAGTAATATGGACGCAAAGAAAAAAGAAATTGCGTCAAAATCTTATATTGACAACTATTAAAGTTGTGAAGACCTGGGATTTATCACATGTAAGTCCTATTCGTATTTTATTTTTTTTAAAAAAAAAACCTTTGTTTTTATTTTGAACATTTACAATTTAGTCAAGTTTGAATTATTTCATTCACAATGTTATTTTCCCCAGTTTCGGAGTATGGATATTTCTCAAAGAGAATCAATTATGAATGCTCTGAACTCTGATGCTCAGAAACTTATAAATGAAGGTGTGGAATCAGACCCAGCTCTCATGAAGTTAAAGCAAGAAATGGAACAATGCAATGTTCTATTTGAATCATTGCTAAAAAAACTGTCTGAAGACGAAAGTAAGCATTTTTAAATTGAATATTTGTTTGTATGTTAAATATTTTTTATAATTGAAAAATAAGTTTTACATTCATGAAAAATTTCTCATTTTTTAGCCAGATAAATTCCTCAATACTGATAGTTATAAATGTAGTGGTACTTCTTAATCTGTTCCAGATCCATGGATTTATACTAAATTGCATTTTATTGTTAGAAATGAAGGATAAAATTATTTCCAATGATAAAAAAAAAATTATTTTTACCATTATAAACAATGATGAGATTGTGTGAAATTATTTAAACTCTACTTAATACTAAAATACATAAGCAGTTAGATGAAATAAAATGTAATTTAACTTATCTTTCCGGTCTTTTCCCTACTACTTAACCAGGATGAGAATCATGAGGTTTAATCTCTACTAAAACTTTGTCCTAAGAACTTTGCTTCCATCTTCTTTTCATTATGTTTTGAAAATGTGACAATACCTCATCATTCCAGACAATGCTGTTATGGCTTGTTTTATTATGGTAGTATTTCTTTGCAAACTTTTTGACATCCATCGATTTGAATAAAGATTTTCTTCATAAATGAAGTGGGGGATTCCTGTGTATTCTCCTCTATCAAGTCCTGAAGAGTATATTTATCCTATTCTAGTACTATTCTTTCTCTTGTTTCTATTCATTAGTCACTTCTACCTTGTATCCTTCCATTAACTTCCCTACATCATCACTACTCGCATTATAGACCCGTCCAGAAGAACAAATATTCTCTACTTTGGCACAGCCTCAAAGTACCTTTCAATCTCTACCTTTGGGTGTAAATTCCTATAAGTAAAGTTCAATGGTCTATAGGAAACCTCCTGCCAGATTTTGTGATATGCAATGGATGTAAAGTGAAATTTTCAAAGCTCCATCAGAGTTTATTCTGTGTCAGAGACCACTTTAAAGCACCTCTGGAATAGTGTTTTGGAGCAGTTTAGTGATGATATAGAGGTCCATAGGCTAAATGAGAAAAGTAGTCTTAGGGGAGAGGAATTTTTTATTGATTATGTCAAACTCGAACAGCTCATAACTCTGCAAGCTTGGAGTTTGAACTGTAGCATTGTCTATTATGAGCAGGTTTTTCAACTAAATATTTTTTTTTACACCTTCCCCAAATATGACATTTAATCACTTGCTGAAATATTCTCTGGTTAACAAAGATTTGCTGTTTGAATTGACTGAGAATGTAAGTGCATTCCTTTTAGACGTTTCCGAGTCATATTCCAAACAAAGATCGTATTTCAAGCAAAAATTTTTCGTCCTAATAGGACCTATGAAGTTAAGATTTATTCCACATCAGTTGCATTTGACACATTGATTAAATTTAGATTCTAAGTATTTCTTTTAAAAGAAGGTAGTATAGATTTAATAAAGTATTTTTGTTTTATTCTGTGCTATGTTTTTCACATTTTAATAATTTAAACACATATGTTGTAATAGATATATCTGTAATTTAGGTCCTACTTGTGAAATTATGGAATTATGTTATTATTGTATTGTTTTCAAATCAATTTCATATTGATTAATTGAAAGTTTTTTTGAGTATTTTATTGATTTTTCTGGTTCCAAAGTTTCTGCTAAAAGTTCTACATGTATTTCCTCTGTTTTATCCCCTCTCCCATTTCTAGCTGACAAATCTCCTAAAAGTGCTGGAAGAAAGCTTTCTGACACTATTACAGGACTTCAAAATACTTTAAATGAAAAGGAAAAATTTTTGAAAAATAAATTGAATGCAACTATTGTGTGGGATGAAGATACATTACAAACTCTAGTAATTGAACATAAAGTAAGTAATCTATGAATCTAATATTATTATTATCATTATTTGCTTAATAGGTTTCTTTGTGTGATTTAGGTATTTGATTTTTTTTCAGGATTTTGATATTAGCTTAAGAGCACTAGAAGATCAAATGAATGAGACTGTCCAAGCATTTAAAAATACAAATAAAAAGACAACAGCATTACAGATGAAATATGACACCCTTGTTCAAACTTGGGATAGAATATGGGAGCTTTCTAATGTATTTATCGAGAAGTAAGCTTTATTTTTTGGTTATTATCAAAATAAGAATTAATATTAGTAAATAAGAACTCATAGTTTCTAATGTAATTTTTAAACAAATACAATTAATAAAATATAAATATTTGTTGAAAATATCTGTGGACATTTTTGGAAAGTATAAAGAAGAAAATTTTTCATTTTTGCAGATTAAAATGTGTTGAAGTTTGCCTTCATCGTTTAAATGAAACCACTCAAACTGTTTCAAACATAGAAGTTAAATTAGCATCTTGTCATAACATGCCATCAAATCTGACTGACTTACAAAAGGTTCATGATGATCTATTAGTAAGTGTTGCCTTATTTTAGTTTCTAATCTTTAAAATGGCTGGTTATTTATTCTTTTAATTTTGACCAACTTGGATGTGTAGAATTTTTTATTTATTGAATTTTTTTATGAATATAATTCTCAGAATTATGTGTTATGTAATTTCTGTTCTTACAAAATTTAAGGATTGATGTCTGAATTATATATAGTTTATGCTTATATTATTATTTATTTATACTATATTGTAATGGCTCAGCTTAAAGAGAGAATTATTATTGCATTTTGTGAAGAATATTTTAAGGAATGTGAAAATTGATTCTGAGTGGAAACATGAACTAAAATGTAAAATTATTAAACATATCAACTGTTTGTGTTTACTAATTATTTTTATGACTAATCAAATAACTCAACTTTCTTAAATGTTAAATGTTTTAGAATTGAATCTAAATAAAAGCTATTTTAGTTCTAATTAAAAAAAAAAATGAAAGACTTCATGATTTTCGTAAAAAGACGTATTTAATATTTTTTCAATATAATTACAAACATGTAAATTATATATATATATATATATTGTGATAACTCCATTTCCATCCATCCAGTTACCCTCTGACATAAGGAATCCAGTAACAGACATCTCATAGACATGACCAACAATACTTTATTACTTTACTTTAGAAGTGCTCAATTTTATTGTTTCATGAGGATACATAAAATTACTTATTATTCATACAAACCATATATATATTATACAACAATAAAGTTGAAATTTTTTATAAATTTTTAAGAAAATAGATATAAAGGTTGTTTAATACTACCAATGACTTAGGACATTTTTGTAGTTTATACTTGTTATAATGATCAAACCTTCACTTCAGTAATAGTTGTATAAATAAATAAAAAAGATGTATGAATCTAAATTAACAATCCAAGGAAAATAATCATCACAAAGAGAAAAGATTCATAACAGCAAACCATATATTTAAAATCTAAAACTTCAGAAAAACGAAATATGTAATTAAATAAAGCATTAAAAGAAGTGAGTGAAAAAAAGTTAAAAAAATTAATATAATGAAATAAAAGCAACACAAAGTTTAACCTGTATCAAAAAAAAAACTTTTTAAGTAAATCATCCCCAAACTAAATTTTAAGTGATCAAAAAGTCATTATCTGAATGCTAGTATTGTAATTTACAACAAAGTTGTAACTAAAAATCACTGCTGAATAGTATCAAATAAAACCCGAAAATTCTGAAACCACAGTAGAATGCTAAATAATTCCCAATAATAAAATAGCAAAAACAAAACTCTAATCTACTACTAAATACAAAATAAATGGTAATTTATTAGCCATTTTACATGTGCTATAATAGTGTAAAAGTTGGAAATGATTATAAAAAATATCACCTTGTTGCCAGCCATTAAATCAAAAATCAAACATATATTTCTTAATTAGTGAACTATAACAACTGTGAAACTAAATAAGAAGCAATTTTTAAATTTTGTGATTTAAAATGAATACACTCTACAATTAATTACATTACACAAAAAAATAGCTGAGAAAAAACAGAAGATAAAAAAAAATTAAATTATATAAAACTAATCATCATACAATCAAAAGAAACTAAAAAAAAAAAAAAATTAAGATCTGTAAAATATAAATATTAAACTAAATATCTAGATTATAAATATAAAATTTTGTTATGTATATGTTTATAAACTTTGTTGTAATTTTTTTAAAATTACTTTTTTATTTTTAATTATTTCCATGTTTAATATGTATTCTGTGACCGCGGTAGCCTATTGCTCATGATTTCGGATTCGTGGCTGGCGATTTTCATTCACTCGCGGGTACGATCCTTGGCCGCTAAAGACCCGCCTTGTAGCCGGGACTGATGCACGTTAAATGTGTCGGGGGCCAAAGTCCTCCCGTCGGCGTGGTGTGGAAGTTAGAAAAGGCGGGTGCCAGCTCAGATGTCGTCCTCGTCACTTGATCAAGGTTCAAAATTACGAGGTCCGTCGCCAATAGCCCTCGTGTTGCTTCTAGTGCAACATTAATAAAAACTAAATTAATTAATATGTATTCTTGAATATTTTGTTATGTTACATATTCAGCAATTTAATGACTTTTAAAAACTATAGTATTTTGTTTGCTTTAAATTCTAGATAATCTATTGTAATTTTAATGGGTCTTTTTTAAATTTTATTTTACTATATGTTTATTTTAGTCTTGTAATATTTGCAATTTACTAGTTTTGATATTAATTCTAGTTTTGATGTTTTATTAGCTATAGTTTGTGAATGATTATGCATTTATCTGTATTATAATAATGTCTAATTAAGATTAATAATTATATAAATACTATTTATGTGTGTATAGTTCCCAATATTTACATATATACACAAAATGATACAAAGTACAAATTGTATATAACCATAAAATAAAATATTCTAATGAAAAGGAACCAAAAATTAACTTAAATTTTACTATACATAATATTAATTCAGTACAGGCAAGCCATTAATTTTCAATCAGTTTAATACCAAACAACCTTAAACATCATAGTTTTAATCAAGAGTAAAGAAGTAAAGTAAAGGAAAAATGGAATTAATGTATTATATTACTGTTCCATTCTTTGCGGTTGAGGAATGTGTTTAAACTAGTTTTATGGACTTAAACCTTCATTTTAGTAATTACTTTTTTATTAAAGGTATATACCAAGAATAATCAAAAATTAAAAAACTGAAATTCAGCTATAGAAATAAAAAGAACAAAGAAACAAATACATTACAATTAAAGTTTAAATAAAGCTTATTAAATAATCTGCTTCCATTAATACAGAATTATAAAAAGTAATTTTAAAATTTAAAAAAGTTAAATTTTTACTTAACATTTGTTACCAAAACAAACCAATATGGTCCTAAAACCCATGTATAAAAATGGTCAAAACTATTAACAGTAAGTAAATAAATATTTCCTGAAAAACATTTAAATAATATAAATAAAAAGTAAAAAACTTATGCTAAGTAATCATTTAATAATTCAATAAATTTTGAAGTGTATAAATCTTCACAAAATTTATTAATCTAAGAACTTTATGAAAAGAGAAGAAGTTATATTTTAAAGATGTCTCCAACTGTTATCAAATTTTAAATTAAAAAAAAATATTTAAAAGCACATTAAAAAGATATTGTATATAAATACAATCACTAAAAAATTGGCAAAAACTAATATAAAATGAGAGTCATATATATTACTAAAATAACAAAAAAAAAAAAAATGTTAAAGACATTTAAACGAAACAACAAAAAAATATAGAAATTTTTTTTAGAAAGAAATTAATATTAAACTATTTATAATTAAAAATAATCTGTTACAAAGATTTTATTTTAAATTTTTTACTTAAAAATTATATACATCCAACAAAAAAATTCATGTATTTTATAATTTTTATATTTTAATTTTTGTAAGGAAATTCATAGGATAATCAGCTTTGCACACATAATATAGAAATGATTTAAATAATTTGGAAATTTTAAAAGCTTTTTAACTAATATGATATTTCTAAGTAAATAGTTATCTAACATGTTTCTATATAAATTTAAAAACTGCACTTTTTTAATAGGGTAAAAGTAATTATCTCTCTTTCCTTATATATTATTCAAAACAATTATTAACTTTTTTTATGCTAACATTTTAAAAAAATCTGTTTCATAAGAATTTTCATTAGTTTTACTCAGATTTAAATATGATGAATAAAAAGATAAATCTGGTTTCAAATCTGGGTTGAAATTAATATGAAAAATATATTATTAATAAATCTAAATAATATGAATTTTTACCTGTAAATAATATTAGGGGGAACAAAAAGTAATCAAAATTTCTTAGAAGAGTTTATTCACATTTTGCGTAGAGATACGGTCCCGCAAATACGGAAGTTTTGTTATTATATTCAAGCTTAGTTTATTCTACAATGGAGAAAAGATTTCAAGGTCAACAAAAGAAGAAGCATACTTATATCATTGTATGCTATTTTTGTTCGATCAAGGAATGAAGGCAAACGAAACAGTGAAAAAAATTACCGATACTTACGGGGATGTTCTGGAACTAAACAAGTGTCATAAATGGTTCAAAAATGGAAACAAAAATCTCAAGGATGGATAATATCTTGAAGGCTGTGGGGGATTCAGATCCCTGTCAAATAATTGAGGAATTATCATTGATGACTGGATGTCTATGGTCTACACTTCAGATCATCTTTGTCACATAGGAAAATTGTACAGGCAAGAAATTTAGGTTACTCATTAATTGACAGAGACAGCGCTCGATCAACAGCTTACCATTTGCTCGTCCCTTTTGTTTTGTTATGAAGCCAATCCTTTTTTGCGACCATTGTATCTGGAGATGAGTAGTGGGTTATATTCTTTACTCCTGTATGGAAAAACAATAGCTTTCTTCTGGAGAAGCACCTGTTCTGACACCTTGACCATAACTAAACAATAATGAAGGTCCTTGTTTGTGTATGGTGGGGGTTTTCTGGAACCACTCACTCTGAATTGCTTGAACCTCGTCAGACCCTGTTACAGCTCCAGTGTAGTGTGAACAACTCGAACAAATGAAATAAAATCTCATAAAAAATAATCTATTTTGGTCCGTTACAAAAAAGGATCCTTCAGGATAACGTGAAGCCTCACACAGGAAAAAATAAGGGATCTTGGATTAGAATTTTTACCTCATCCACTCTATTCACCAGATCTCTCACCATTGGATTACTACCTTTTTTAATCATTAGAATACACATTAAGAGATAAAAAATTTAACAATGTTGGAGAAGTAAAAAAGCTCTTGGAAAAGTTTTTTAATGAAAAATTGGAAGACTTTTTTTAAAAAGGGAATCAAACAAATGCCTTTACGTTGGCAAAAAGTTGTTGGAAATGATAGAAAATATTTAGTTGAATAGCATTTAAGATATCTTTTGTAAATATTTTTCTTTAGAAAAAATTGACCACTTTTTCAGCCCCCTAATATATAGATATGTATTATATCAGGTTTTAAATTTTATAAAATATTTAGTATTTGTTTTTAGGGATTTTAATCTGTAATTTAATATATGATTTTGTATAATTAAACATTGTCCGATAAATATTAATAATTATTTACAATCTTTTGTAATATATTTACAATATTTGAGTGTCTTTGCTTTAATGTGTGTATGAATTTTTGATACTTTTCTTAAGGTAGTATCTGACATGGTTAAAAATCGTGGCTATTTTAGCTTTTTGTGTACATTGAAATTCATATTCGGATCTACTTTTATATTTTTCTTTTCTTTTTTTTAACCTTCTCTTTATTATTTTTCTTTATTTTTTTATGCTCCAAATCTTGTATTACTTTTTCTATTTTGCTACTATATTATTATTTTATCTAGCTTTAGAATTATATATATATATATAACTTTTATACTTTTGAATAATTTATGGTATGTATTTTTCTGCATAATTTTGCAATTATTTTCTAATTTAGAATTATTTTTTTTTAAATTTGTATGATTATTTTGATAATTTATTGTGTTTTTCATTTAATTTTGTATTAATAGAAAGTTAAGGTTGTTTAAGGTGCTTTGTGGGTATTAAATTGTTGTATTTATTTTAGAGGTTTCTATCTGTATTTTAATATATGGCTTTGTAAAATTAAAAATTGTCTTATTAATATTAATAATTGTTTACATTGTTTATATATATTCTTTCATAAATTTTCAGTATATATATATATATATATATATATATATATATACTGAAAATTTATGAAAGAATAATTTAAAATATTTAAAAAGACAAAAATCCAGAAAGAAATGTAACAATGAAAGAAAAATAAATGAAAATATGGAACCCAGCGTGTCAAAAAGCAATATCGGGCTGAGGACCGAATAAGCGGGGTTAAACTAGTTTAATGGTACCAACCTTCCCCCTTTTCCACTTTGTAGGCTGAATTGGGAAATCCAAATTGCAAAAGAGTTCATGATTAAAAGATGCAAAAAAATTCATCGATAAAATCTACAAAAATAAAATCTATAATTCTTGGTAGGCTGAATTGGGAAATCCAAATTGCAAAAGAGTTCAATGATTAAAAAATGCAAAAAATTTCAACGATAAAATCTACAAAAATAAAATCTATAATTCTAAAAATTATCAACAAATCAACATGTAAAAATTACTTACAAATTTCAAAGAAATAAAGATTCAAATATGTGAGTAGTAAGACGGAATTTTCTTTAAGCTTCAAGATGTATATCACATACTCAAAATGAAAAAAAATATAACACGTCATCACCATTTAAATTGAAAAAAGATTTAAATCATTGTTTGATTGGTAATAAAATGTAAAAGGATGCAAATAATTGGTTGGTAATAAGTTGTATGGTAAAGGAGTATATTGGTCCAGAGAGTGAGTACAAATGTAAGCTGTGTAAATGTAAATAAATAAATTCTTCACGGCTAGACCACTAACAAGCCGACTTTGTGGACCTATTGTTGTGTGGTGGATTTGAAATTGGATCACGATTCGCAAAGATGTTTAATATATTTATATATATATATATATATATGATTAGGAAAAAATTGTTTCTTACTATTTTGTATTACATTTGTCTCATCTACATTTACTGTCTCTTATTTTCTTTTGTCTTAATTCTTAATAAATTCACTCTTCATTTTCTGTGCAAATTTGTTAGTTTTGTCAAATACCTTCTTTTATCTTGCAAATTTCAATTTTAATATATCTTTTTCATCAAATTCCGCATTCTCTCTTTTTTTTTTCCAGTAGTAATAAATTTTTTAGATGATTTGTCATTATTAGGTACCTTGATTGTAAAATAACTGTATGCTAAGGATGTGTGGATTATAAAGTTTGCATCAATATATTGTTGATATATATATATAATATAATTTTTTTTTCAAAATAATAATTTTGAATGGAAATACAAAAGTGTTTTCGAGTTTTTATATCACAGTATTGTGTTACCAGCAGCTGCATTCTTGACCAATGTTATTATTATTAATATATTGTCATATATATTGTTCAGTTTCATAGGGCCTCATTAAAATAGTATTACAGAAAACCCCACTCCTTTTCAGTTTTTATAATAGCTTTCCTTTTCACCAGTTGCATTTGTTTTAGAAAAATATTATAATATTCTTCTCTAAAGTTGATGTTTCAACTAATTAAATAGATAGGTCACTGCAAACAGTAGAATATATATGGTCTCAGAGCAAATTAAATGAGAAGTAAAATGTAAACCATAGGAAATGGGATGTTTGTGCATAGTTTGAAAAAATACCCAAGCATGAATAGTAATGCTCTTTGGAGTATATTTCAAACCTATTTTCTTATATAAGATTTCATGCTAAGCAATTAAAAATTTCTTGGTAACTTTAGTGTAAATGAAGGAATAAATATAAATATTTTGCATTACATTTATATGCAAAAATTTTAATTATTTGTAGAGTATTTATGCTTTTTTTAAATTTTTTTCTCTTATTATATTTTCTTTAAAAAATATCTTCTTGGAACATTCATCATTGAGATCATAACAAATTCTTATTAATTAGTTTGTATATCTTTACTGATTATTATTTTAAATAAAAATAGTAATAAAACTTTGATATTTTATTAGAAAATGAATTAAAACATTCCCGAGTTTATTGAATTTTAAATTTGACAAAAAAATATTTTATTAAAAAAGGCAGAATTATATTATAATTTCGATTAATATAATTAATTGCCTTATATTTAAAAACATTCCCTTCTATTATATGCTAAATATTTGTCTAGTAACAAAATATATTAATTTAGTCATTTCAGGAGGATATGCAAGCATCTCAAAATATCGTTGATGATGCACAAGAATCTTCTAGGAAACTGAAAGAATTAATACAGCGAGTAAGGACAAAGCAAACTAATCATGCAGACGTAAATAAATTTGAAAAAGACCTAAAGAAGTTGATGAATAGGTGGGATAGTGCTAAGTCTCAAATTATTGAAAGGTAAGGACTTTTTAAAAATTCTTATCAGTTTGTCTTGACTATTTATTTGCTGTAATATATTTCAATAATTTATTAGTCATTTTTTTGTTTATTACATTTAGAATACTGTTAATTGGTTTTATGTAATTAATAAGAAATTTATTAAAATTCTTTTAAAACTTTCTTTTCTGATTATAAACTTTCTTATTATTTCACTACTGTGAAATATATTTGCATTTAAAAATCAGTTGCTTTATACTTCCAATGTCCATTTGATTTTGATATAGAATTGATTAATTAATTGTAAATGGTTTTATTAATTTATCTCCTAATATAATTAAAGGTCTATTTATATTGATATTCCCCTTGTATATGACTACTATTTTGCTAAATTATTATTAAAAAAAATGCATTATATATTTTGCACTGTATATACAGCATATTTTATCCATTTGTTATGGTGTTACTTTTTGACTAGCTGATTCTTTTTTTTTTTTTTTTTTGTATCTTTAACTTTTGAAAGATTAATTTTACATACCTACAAATACTCTTATTTAATATTCATCAGTAAAAAATTAATATAATTGTGATTTCTTGTTTATCAATTAAAATTAAAAGGTTGATGTTACTTTTAACCAAACTATATAGTCAGTTAATTTTTGAAAACATGAAAGGGAACTATTTTGTATAATGAATCAGATTAACTGTATGGAGTATGATTTTATCGAGAGTTTATTTTTCAAAAATGCTGTCAAATTTGGATTTTAATCGCTTGCTCTTTCAGTAATTTTTCTTTTATAAATGTTTAATTATGTTTATTTTAAATACACAACGTTCAGAAACCGGTTTGCTGCTAATATGTTTCCTTTTGTATTCTTAGGTTGATTTTTTTGAAAAATATGTGCTGATGTTTATTATGGACAGAAGTGTCATAATTTTTCATTCTAGTAATAAAAACTGTATGTTAAAGCTCTTGTTTGCATATTTTAATTTATCTGGGATTTTTTTATAGACTTAGAAGTTGTGGTGCATCATCTGAATTACTTAGAAGTTATCAGAGTAAAATTGAGAGAGATGGAGTTTGGATTTCTGAAACTACTGTTAAACTGAATAGTTTAAAAACAGTGAAGAAAATGACTACAAAAGAAATTGAATTGACTGTGGAGCCATCAATGGTAAGTAATTTTAATATGATAAATAAATTTTATGCTGTGCTCTTAAATTGCAGAATAGATGTGAAGGAATATTAAAAATCTGTTCCCTTTTTTCGATATATATTTGTAAATCAATTAAAAAACTACAAAACTATGAAGAATTTCCATTTTGTAGTAATAGCATTTTGGAAAAATGTTTTTGTATATTATCAGTTACGTGAATATATTTGGTGATTGTTTAATACCATATGTCAGTTACCAATTAAATGTCTTTAATTCTTAATAGAAAAATAAATTCTGATTATTTTGTTGAGCAAAGATAGGTAAATATAAAGTTTAAGGCTTTAACATTGATTTATGATAAAACTTAGTTTATAATGGTAAAATCATTTAATATCTTTGGCTTTTAAGTCTTTCCATCACAATAAGTGTTTTAAAACTATAACAACAATGTTTCTTCTTTGCATCTTTTGACCAATGAAACCAAGGCTTGGGAATATCCGCCTATAACCTTTGATTTCTTGTTAAGTTATAAGTATATATGAAGGTTGTTTTGATTCCTTTTGTATAGTAGTTATGAATGGGATGTTGTATGTTGTCTTAGATTAAAAATAATTAAATTTTTGCTGTTCTACATTACATAAGTTTAATATTTAAATAACAGACACAGACATATATTTATATATTCCATGTACAATTCTTCGTGCATTGTTTTCTCACAGATATGGATGGATTAATAATTTCTTCCAATTCAAGGTTTTGAAGATCATATGCAATTTGGTATATACACTATGAAAAACTAAAAGATCTGCATTGTGTTTGCATTAAGCACATTTGCATTTAATTTGGTTCATGTTGTACATATTTACTTTTTTTGATATTCTGAATTTTGTTTTAAAAATAATGTTCAGTATTAGACTGTTTTTGCATGTATTTGACATTTTGCTTATGATTAATTAAAAATATTTTTTGCATCATGTAATCAAAAACTCATGCAAAATATTTGTTTTGTAGCTTATTTAGAAACTTTTAAAAAAATTCTCTCTCTCTGCATATGTGTTTGTGTGTGCTAGTGTCAAAGGAATGTTAGGCGAAAACGAAAGCAAAAAGTCATTTTGTTAGTTTTTTCGTTTACATTTATAATTTTTCATTTTTAAGTGTTGATCATGTGGCTTTCATTCGTTTTACGTTTATGATAAATATTTTGATAGGTTTGTACACATTGTAATTTAATATGCAGTTTCTTATATTAATGCTATTTTTAGAATCTTTATTCTTCGATTGCTGAGAAGAATTCCTGTTTTGAAGAGACAAATGCTTTAGGAGCCAGGTATATAAGGGAAGCGAAGGTAATTCTTTATTTTTTTACAAGTTTAATAACAGTTTGTTATATGTGTGTTCATAATTAGTATATAATGACTTTTAAAAAGAAATGGAGTGCGTTATATTGTAGTGTTATAAGTATGGTTTGTTTTTTGTTGCTGTTGTACTTAAAAATTTAATGTTTTATTTTATCTTTATGTGTTCTAAAATGTGTACTGCTTGTGAAGATGCTGAGCTCTTATGTTTTTATTGTTTGCTTTTGCTTGAGAATGAAATTGTGTCCAACTCTGCATGAAATTAGAAGCAAGTTTGTGTATTTCTTGAAAATCCCTTTGTATTAAATTATATTTGGCTGGGGGCAAGCCTAAGCATGCTGGCTTTGTCTTTATTCTTTGAATTTGTATAAAATATTTTTGTATTTGTTTTTGCCTTCTTTTTTTTAAGTTGTAGAATATAAAATTTGTTCATTTTACTTAAATTTGGGTTTGTTTTATTAAGGAAATATGCCGATTTTTTCATGTTTTAATTTTTAAAAATATATTTGAATTATTTTCACAAAAGACAGAACTTTGAAGTGAGATAAATTTGAATTTTTTTTATATGTGTTTGAATTATTTTGATTTTCCTTAAAACTGCTCTATTTTGATTCTGCTTGTCAATTTATTCTTCATGTAAAAGGAAAGGCATGCATGTCATATTAGCTTGGCTTTTTTTCCTTTCCTCATTTCTTCAGAACATAAATGTAGCACCCATGCATCTGCTATTCGTGAGTGGATTTGTGCATGCTTCACTTCTACTGTTTTTGGTCTGCCTTCTCGCCCAAAGAATAATGTGTAATACCTGTCTGGGCTACAAGTTAATTTGTCCCTTTAGATATATGACCTCAGACTGAAGCATTACAAAGAAAATTTAGAAGAGGAGCATCCAAGTCTGGATGCAAGCCTTCAAAAGAACACTACTATTATTTCTGGAGCTGAAGATGTAGAAAGGGAATTAGAACATTTGAATCTACAATATTCATCTTTGATGCAAGCTATTTTAGATTATCTAGAAGAATTAAAAGAAGCTTTTACTGTACAGCAGAAAGAAAAGGTAAATTTTTCTTTAGACTTTTTTATAAAATGTTTTTATAATTTTGCAGATAATTTCCAGATTTTGATAAATTAACAGTTTAATCATTTAGATAAAAATTAATTTTGAGTAAAGCTTATTAAATATTTTTTTTCTCTTAACTGATGAAGAATTTATATTTATTAGAACGTGTTTGTGCATTTCTACTGTTTTGTCTAAATACGTTTAAAAGTATTAAAAGAAAACTGTAATTTTCTTAATTTTAGTTATGATACAAAAGTGTATTATGCATCTCAATTAGGTTTCTTTAATTTTGGAATTATCTTTAAGGAATTAATTGATAATTTCGAACTGCAGAAAGATAAATTTTTACATAAATATAGATTAGCTTTGTTGTGGAATATTTGTCCTTTTTTCCTACTATTCTAATCTACTCATTTTTAAAAATATTATAAATGAGTATATGCTATTTTAAAATGGGAATTTTTTTTTTTTTTTTTTTGTTATCTTGAAGATATTTTTTTAAAGCTAAGCAACGAATAAATGTGTTTAGTTCAATGTGAATGAATGTGAAACTATCATTAAGTTTTTAAAATTGTGTTTTTTGGAAAACATCTTCTACCTAACTATAATTTCTCGTTCTTTTTCAATTAACTTCATCATAAGAATAAAATTGAATTATAATAATTTCTTTGAAGTATTCTATGTTTTTAATTTTAAAATCTGCTCCAAAAAATATAAACAAAATTAAATTTTCCTCGAAATTACTCCTTGATTTTAAAAAAAAGCATTTGAACATCAATTTGGAAGAGGTATTAATTTTTTTTTTATTTTAGTAAGTGGGTTTTATTGAATTATTTAAAGTAAGAAATACTAATTTTAGTAATACAATTAATCGTATAGTATTTATACCTTTCTGCAATAAAAAAAATCGTATTCATTGTCTTAAAAATTAAATTTTCTATAATTATTTCTGTGTCCTTCAATTATTTTTTTTTTTTTTTTTTTTTTTTTTTTTAAAGAACAAAATAATACTAATAGTATGAACAAAAAATTAGTAAAGAATGCTTAAAATGTTTGTGAAATTATATTTTATGGTTAAATGTAAATGCAAGCATGTGTTGCTTGTCAACTTTACTTAAATTTCGCTTATGTGGGCTATTATTTAAAAACTGACTTTTTATTTCTTTTTAATAGACATAATTTCATGTTTTGAGGTGAAAGTGTGTTTTCAATTTAAGATGTTTAATAGATTTAAGCTGTACTAGCTGTATGTTACATTAACAAAATATTTTATTAGTTTACATTTATAAAAAGTATGCTGAAGTACACTGCAATAAACCTTCTGAATTTTTATTTCATTAGAAAATTCCGTCTTAAATAGGAATGAATCTCTAAAATTTTTCATATGTTACTCTTTATTTACGCACGTTCTCTTTTTCTTGTTTATTATATTTTGAATGTAGTATTGCCTGTTCTAAAATATAAATTCTAAGCTATGAAAAGTACCTTTATTTTGAATGTGCATGTTTTTGTACCTTTGGTTTGTGGTCTTTTCTTTGACCTATTCTTTCCTTTTCTGACTTTCTCAATAGTGGCTCTCGATCGTCTCCAATGCTGCACCAGTTTCTATGAGGACATTCACATCCTTTATCAACCAAGTATCTTCTGCTGATCAGGTAGTTTCAGGGTATGAAAATCAGTTAAAACATGGGGAACCAACTGTTCAAAGTAAATATTATTCAAGTATCAAAACAGAAATGAAAAGAGATGTGACCCAAAGCAAGGAGTTTTCTTTGAAAAGTAGTTTACAACAATCAGAACCATTTACAGATCCAAGCAATGAAAATATTTCAGTTCTAAATGATCAGTTTATATTTGAGAATATATGTACTATTAAAGGAATTTATAACCCTATCCTTGAAAGAATGATAACACTACATGAGGCAATCGAACAAAATGTTTTAAATTATGAATATAAAGAAATTACTGATCTGAGAACAGGAAGACGAATGTCCTTTGATGAGGCAGTTGTTAAAGGTTTCATTGACAAAAAACTTTATGAAAATATTGTTTCAAAATGTGGTATATATTTTCCTGGTACAAAAGAAGAGTTATCTGTGATTGAGGCGGTGCAAAAGCATTTGTATGATGTCAAGAAAGGGACACTTTTAAATCCACAAGATAACAGACCAATTACTCTCACAGATGCTTTTCACATTGGAATTATAAAAAAATCAGGAATTAAAAATCTCATAGATAAGAAAATAATTAAAACGAGAAACCTATCTATTTCCGAAGCTATTGAAAGAGAATTCTTAGATCCTAAAACTGGGTTATTTCGTGAACCTATGACAGATCAAACTGTTGAATTTAAAGTTGCTATATCTAAAGGTTATATTAATTTAAATTCAGGGGCTGAATCTAATTGTGGAATAACTCTCGCTGAAGCAATTGACAATAACATGATAAATAATCAGTCTGGACAAATTTTGGATCAGGACTCTGGTGAAAAATATACTACTGATGAAGCTATTGCAAAAGGTATACTTAAATCTGATATTCCTGAAATAGTTGATGTTAAAGAATGTAAACTCATAAATCTAAATCAGGCTTTAAACACTGGCATTTTGAATGCACAAAGTGGGAGGTTTATTAACAGTGATACTTTAGAAAATTATTCATTTAATGATGCTAGGAAAAGAAATTATATATGGAAACCTCTGACACTCAAAGATGCACTCGAAAAAAATTTAATTAAGGGTAATTGCATCCTGAATCCAATAACTAATGAAACCTTGACAATACTAGAAGCATTTTCCCTTGGAATTTTAGATTGTGATGCAAAATGTATAGTTGATTCTGAGTTAAATGAATTACTATCTTTACCTGAAGCCTTGTGCCAAGGTGTAATCATGCCAAATGGTACATATTTTGATTTGAGATCCAATCGATATTTGACCTTTTCATCTGCAGTAGAAGAAGGGTTAATAACATCAGTAATGCATAGAATGATATTTGATATTGAAGGTATTAAAGATGAAAAGGCAAATGAAATAGTTTCATTTAATGCTGCATTAGACAGAAATATAATTGATTTGAATAAAAAATTATTTACTAATAATGTATCAGGAGCTCATTGCTCTTTGGAGGAAGCTGTATCTAAAGGATTCATTCAGCATCAAATATATGATATGCTTTGCAAACCTATAGGCATTAAGCATGCTGGTAGAGAATTGAATCTCATTGAATGTTCTGAGAAAGGTTATATTGATTATAAATCGGGTCATTTGAGGGATCCTAAAACAAAAAAAATTCTATACATCAAAGAAGCTATCCAAAAAGGTATAATTACTCAAGAAGGAGCAGCTTTATTAAAAGGTTTGTTAAATATTACTGTAACAATGGCAAGTGTTACGAGGAACATAACACGATACGTTGACTCTCCAGATGGTTCTTGTCAAAATATTATTGAAGATGTTTTACAGAAAGATTCTGAATCAGAATTGCTACAGAAACTGTCTACAGAAGTATTTTCTGATGAGTATAATAAACCCAGTAGGGTTAATCAAACAAAGTATCAAACTTCTTTACCTGTTGAAAAAAAGTTGGAAGACAAAGAATCGAAACAAAATTATCTTAGTAGTAAAATAGTTAGTAAGCAAATGATAGTTAGTGATAAGAAATCACCTTTTTCAAATGGGTTTCATTCGCCTTCCAAAACACCTGAAATTGTCTCAGATGTTGTAAACAAAGAAATTTTTGCAAAAAGAGACATAAAGGATGATACTTATATTGAAAATGAGCCATTGAAAAGCCAAACTAATTTAAGTATACAGATCTTAGAGTTGCCCCCAGATGGTTGGTATTTGAAAGAAGCTATAAATAAGAAACTTTTTGACCCTGATACTGGTTTATTCACTGTTCCAGGTACTGATCGCTTAGTTTCTTTTGAGGAAACTATGAAAATGGAAATTATTAATCCAAAATCTGCAAGTGTTGTTGTCCCAAAAACAAAACAAACTGTGTCTTTGGATTGTGCATTAGAAATGAAAATCTTGGACTCTACTGGATGCTATAATAACAAAACTGGTGATAAAGTTTCAATGCGAAAAGCTATTGAGAAAGATCTTATAATATTTTTAGAATCAGTTAAAAAGGAAAAGACAGCTGTTTCTCTTGGTGATCCTATTACTGAAATTTCTACTTATGTGCCGAAGACAAAAAGTGAAACTCGGGAGTCTGTTTCTTTTCAGAAATTGGCTGATCAGAAACTCCATGAAGAGACTGCATCAAACTTTCCTTTTCAAGGTAATCAAACTCATTTCAGTGTTACAGCCAGTTCAGAAAAGTCGACATTCTGGCCAGGCCAAAAATATGTCATTTTACAGAAAATTCCTAGAAAAATGATTTCTCCTAATGATGCTGCCACGGAAGGCTTTATTGATTTTGAAACTGCTAATAGCTTAAATACAATTAATGAAAAACTTACTAATGTAAGTGCTAAAGAAAGCATTGAAGAACATACTTTAAGTGATATTAAAGTTCCGAGTTATCAAAAAGGTGTTTTAATTCCTCTTCGTGAAGCATTAGAAAATGGGTTTATTGATGAAAATACTGGAAGATTACTTATTCCTGTTGGACGTGCTCTAAGTTTAGATGAAGCTTTTAACCAGGGCTTGATTAATGAAATACAAAACAAAATTATCCACCCAGAGAGTGGCACTGAATTAACTATTGAAGAAGCCATTATTTGTGATATTATAAATCCATATTCACTTTTTGTTGATCCAGTTACTTTGTCTACAATGACTCTCTCAGATGCAATTAAAAAAGGATTTATAAATTCTACCACTGGTGAAATAATTTCTTCCGCAGAAAATCTTTCTCTTACTGATGCTGTGCACAGGAAGCTGTTCCAACCAGTGGAATATTCCTTCAAATGTCCACCATTGCTTGCTTTTACATTTCCTACTGCTTTACAGTTTGGTTATATTGATGTAAAATCAAAGGAATATATTCGTCCTCATTCAAAGCAGAGAATTCCGATTCAAAAAGCATTTGATAATTCAGAGTTATTATCAATTCCAGTACAGCCACAACGAGAATATTTCCTTTTAGATGACTCCATGAATAAAATGTTAATAAATCCTAAAAGTTACACCTTTCAACACCCTGTCACTGGGGAAGTAACAGATTTGCGTGAAGCAGTACGCTCTGGACTTCTTGTCATGAAACCAGTGAGACTGACTACTGTTTCTTCATTAATATCAACTCAAACAGAGGTCTCGGAAAATGAATATTCTTTCAGAAATACTGAAGATGCTCTTAATGTTGATGTGATTGATAGTTATGATTCTTCCTTATATATTAGAGAATTAGAGTCAACAGATACAGATCCTAAAAATACTCTTGCCCTCAGACCAACTTCTTTACCATTGGAATCTAGCATGGTGGACCATAAGGCATTAATTTCAGAGGTTACATCCACAGATTCAGATGAATATATTAATAGGAATAAAATCCAAGGTGTGAAATCAAATTATGATTCAAAATTGCTTAAAAGTAAACCAGTATTAGAAAATGTTGAAAATACAGATTCACCTAAAGATAATTCTCTGCCTGAGCCTAGCAAATCTTTATCAAAAACGGCCAAAACTCCTCATATTTCTACTGAAAGTTCAGAATTTTATACTAGAAAAAATATCACTAAACCAGTAACTAAGCATCGTCATTCTCCTATGAAATCCATATCTCCTACCAAAGTTATAAATAAAATTGAATCATCTACTCTAAAGTCGAAAGGTAAGAAAAATCAAGAGCCTTTAATAAGTGATGAAATTCAATCATCTGAGTCAATCAAACTTTATGAAAATACGATAGAAGAATCTATGTCAAAACTGTCTTCAAAAGTTGATGTATCAAATGATTTAAATGAAGCTTCCCGTCTTGCCCCTGAATCTCTCATGTCAAAAGAAACAATTCCATGTGTTCTGTGTAGTGATGAAGTAAGTAAAGAAAATGAATCTGATGTTGGTTTGAAAGCATTCAGGAAAATATCAGGGCCTGCTTCTGAAAAATCAATTATTTGTAAAAGTCCAAGTGTAGAAGATCATAGTGAAGATGAATTTCCAAATAAAATGAAGGACCTTGTTACTAAACCAATGAAATGTGAGTCCAAATCCTTTATTTCTTCTTCTAAAGAAACTGTGTCTCTAAGTGAAAATATCAATGTGAGACAATCATTAATTAAACAAATCGAAACTGATCTTGTTGAGTTAGAACGAACTGGAGATATAAAAGTATCTGAAATAATTGAAAGTCCTTCAGTCATTGACATTGGTAATCTTACAAAAATATCAGATTTTGATTTGAAAAATGAATTGGATGTAACTAAGGATTCAGACAAGACAACTGTTGCAAGTGTTTTGTGTATTGATGAGAGTGAAATTCTCAAAGAGACAAAACAACATATGGCCCCAAAAACCAAAACAAAAAATACTTCAAGTACACCCAAAGATTTATCTCCTTCCAAGAAAAGAAAACCATTGCATAGTGATGAAAGAGTTGAATGCTCATTTAGAAAAGAATGTAAAATTCCAGATGAAGGAAGGGGAATCATATCTTCTTCTGATAATACTTCAAGTACAACCTTTCCTGCAACTGACTTTAAAAGCAATGTGATAAAATATGAAAAAGGTGTGATAAACGAAAATTCTGAAAACGTTGAATCTCTCGGCTACTTTGAAGAAACCGAGCCCTCTAGTGTGCAGTCACTGGATAAATCTGTAAACCCGATTGATGCCTGTAAATTTTCAAATGAAATGGTTTCTTCCACAAGCTTTGGAAACAAGCGCCTTGATGAAGAAATTAGGCTATCTGTTAAAAGCGTTTCATCTTCAATTGAGAAAAGTGATACAGTGATGACTGATAAGTCACTTGTTGTTGATCAATGCAAGGAAAGATATCCAGTAACTACAACTTCTTTAACTCTTGAACAAAGCACTTCTTCAGTTAATAAAATTATCTCTGAGAAATTAATTACATCAGAAAATACAGAAATTGGAACTTTATCTAAAGAAAATGAGTTGTTTCTTGAAGAAGTTAATGTTACTTCTGGAGAGCTTATATCTATAAAAGATGAATCTAAATCTTGTATTAGAAAAACAAAATCACTTCAAAAAGAAATCCAAATACCAAGAAAAGATATTACGGTACAAAAAGATTTTAAACCAAATGAAAAATTAATCGAAAAGCCGATGAGAGGGAGTAAAACTCTTGAAACAGATTTAGAGAAAGAGTCTCCTTCAGAGCAAATAAATTCCGCTGTCAGAAATGGAAAAACTAAATCAATGCAAGTTAGTTCATTGCTTGACGTCGACAATAGTGTATCTTCTGATGAATTTAAATCGCCATTAAAGAAAATTGAAGCACATCCGGAAAAAAATATACCTGTTGAAAGCGTAACTGAATCGTTTGAGACACATATGGAGATTCAAAAAGGTGAGCTCATTACTAAACGAAGAGAATCAACGGAAGGGAAATCAGAATCTTCTATAACAGAAATTACATCTCCTTTAAGGCAGGTGAAACCGATATTAACAGAAAATAAATCTAAGATTAATAAAAATGAATTGGCATTGAAAGAAATGGAAGCATCTGTTGGGGAAATTAAACCATTATTAGAAGAATCTCCGTTAGAAGAAACTAAATCACCATCGAGAGAAATCAAATACGCCGCAACAGAAAAAAAAATACCATTGCGAAAACTTGAATCATCAAGTGAAGAATCCCATTTAACAGAAATTAAAGCGTTAACGAGAAAACCTGAATGTATGCCAAGGGAAATTAATTCTCTATTAGAAGAAATTAAGCTTCCGTTAAAAGAGGCAAAACTCCCTTCAAGCGAAATGAAATTGCCATTAAAAATAAGTAAATCACAACATAGAGAACAACCGTTGACAGAAACGGATTCTCTATCCAGAAAAACTAAATCGTTTTCAGAAGAAACGAAATCTCCCTCAATAGTAATTGAACCATTAAAGACAAAAACTGAGTTTCCATTGCAAGACACAAAGTCATCATCTAAGGACCCTAAGGTAGCACTAATGGAAACCAATGATCCAAAAGAACAAGAACCTTTAGAAGAAGTCATGCCAATGTCAAAAGACTTTGAATCGTCATTAAAAGAAATTGAATTGCCTTTAAAAGAAGCTGAATCGCCATTTAAAGAAACCAAATTTTCATCCAAAGAAATTCAATCCTCTTCAGGTGAAGATATGGATCCCACAAACAAACCAAAAACACCTTTAGAAGGAATTAAGTCAATATCAAAGGGAAGTAAATCACCAAGTAGAGAAATTAAATTTTCTGTAGGAGAAATCAAATCACCTGTAAAAGAAACTAAATTGACAATATTAAAAATTAAATCACCTTTGAAAGAAACTCAATCTATCGTAGATCTCAAATCACCTTCAAAAGAAACTAAATCACCTACAGAAGTAATCGAATTACCTTCAAAAGAAACTAAATCACATACAGAAGTAATCGAATCACCTTCAAAAGAAACTAAATCACCAACAGGAGTAATCGAATCACCTTCAAAAGAAATTAAATCACCTATACAAGAAATCGAATCACCTGAAAAAGAAAGTAAATCGCCTGTAAAAGGAATCAAATCACCTTCAAAAGAAATTAAATCACCTATACAAGAAATCGAATCACCTGAAAAAGAAAGTAAATCGCCTGTAAAAGGAATCAAATCATCTGCAAAAGAAACTAAATCGGCACTAGAAGAAGTCAAATATTCTGTGAAAGAAACTAAATTGCCTGTTGGAGAAATCGAATCACCTGCGAAAGAAACTAAATTGCCTGTTGGAGAAATCAAATCACCTGCGAAAAAAATTAAATCGCTTTCAAGAGAAATTAAATCACCTACGAAAGAAACTAAATTGCCGGCGAGGGAGATAGAATCACCTACAAAAGACACTATATCGCCAGTGAAGGAGACAGAATCACCTTCAAAAGAAACTAAATCAGTGAAGGAGATAAAATCACCTTCAAAAGGAACTAAATCGCCA
>BMAW01043727.1:73322-173138 GCA_019974015.1 Nephila pilipes | reverse complement strand
GCCAGTGAAGGAGATAGAATCACCTTCAAAAGAAACTAAATCGCCAGTGAAGGAGATAAAATCACCTTCAAAAGAAACTAAATCGCCAGTGAAGGAGATAAAATCACCTTCAAAAGAAACTAAATCGCCAGTGAAGGAGATAAAATCACCTTCAAAAGAAACTAAATCGCCAGTGAAGGAGATAAAATCACTTTCAAAAGAAACTAAAATGCCTACAAGAGAAATCATATCGCCTTCAAAAGAAGCAAAATCGCCTGTAGAAGAAATTAAATCATCTGTAAAAGAAACTAAATCGCATATTAGAGATTTCAAATCACCTGCAAAGGAAACTAAATCGCGAATAGGAGGTACCAAATCACCTGAAAAAGAAACTAAATCACCTATAGAACAAATCAAATCACCTGCAGGAGAATCTAGATTGCCTTCAAGTGAACCTGAATCTTCAAAAAAAAGTAGACCTCCTTCAAAAGCAGTCAGAGCAACAGCAAAAGAAATTAAATTACCATCTGGAGAAACGAAATCTTCTGGTGAAATTAAACCATCTGCTAGAGAAACTGAATCGCAACCTAAAGAAATTATTTCTCCATTGGTAGAAATCAAGTCGTTATCCGAAGAAATAAAACCGCCATCAAATGAACCTGAATTGCCATCATGTAGCACTAAGTCTCCAATTAGAAAAGCTAAATCTCCTCTAAAGGAATTTGCATCACAATCAATAGAGACCAAGTTACTATCACAAGAAACTGAATTACCGACAGGAGAAACTAAATCGAGTTTAAAAGAAATCAAATCACCATTGAAGGATACCAAGTTACCATTTAGTGAATCCAAATCTCCTGTGATAGAAACTGAATCATATTCAACGAAAATTAAACCATCATCTAAAACATCACCAATAATGAAAGAGGGATCACTTTTATCAAAAAATAAATATTTAACGGAAAAACCAATGTCTTGTGAAATTGGATCATCAGCTTTTGAAATCGATTCGCCAACAAATAAAATTACAGCACCATTAGGAAGTTTACTTTTGGAAGAAAAAGATTTTTCACCAAAAGAATTAAAAGTAGATTTTGAAGTGACTAAACCATCATCATTAAGAGACAAGGAATCACCATTGAAAGAAATCCTCTCACCATCAAGAAAAACAGAATCACCATCAAAAGAATTATCTCCAAGAGAAAGTAAATCGCCCTTAAGAGAAATTACATCTTTTAAAGGAACTAAACCTCTGGGAAGCGATAAAAAATCGCCATCAAGAGATATGAAGTCAACAGCCAAGGAAGTTACATCAAAAGAAAGCGTCAAGAAAATATTAAAAGGAACAGAAAAAACTGAATTACATTTCTCTCCGAGACAAATAAAATTTCCATCTAGGGATACTAAAACTTTATTAAGCGAATCAGAATCAAAAGACGATGATAGAAAATTACCCTCAAAAGCTAAAGTATCGCCTACAGATGTCTCTGAATTACTAACAATAAAAACTAAACCTGCAAAAAGTGATACTAAACTACCATTAGAAGCAACCTTAGCTTTAACAGCGAGAACTAAACCTAAATCATCTCCAAAGGAGACTAGCTCTGCTTCGAAAGTGGTTGAAGTTTCCAAAAAAATAACTATATCCGATGAAGAGGAGATTAAATTGCAAAAATCAGAAAGTAGAAATGAATCTTATGATGAAAAACTTTCAATCGAAACTAAAACATTCGATCAGGATATCAAACTTGCCCAATTTGTATCAAAGACTTCTGAATGTCAGGATGTAGTTCTTGTTACAGAAACGAAACAGATGTTTGAAACGACGGAATCAGCATATCCTGGTACTTTAATAAAAGCATCTGAATCAAGAGAGCATCATGAATTGCTACCGAATATTACTCAACCCAAAAATTTCCAAAGTGTAGAAGAATTCGACAGAATACAGAAGTTTAGTGAAACTCACTCTGATTTTACTTTCAGAGAGTATTACACTGAATTTACTGAAGAAATTGTATCGAGCTTTCCTCATGTTTCCGCTTACAAAGCTTTGTCATCTGGTGTTATTGATTCTGATAAGTGTTGTATTGTTATCAATAATGAAAAAATGTTGCTGCAAAAAGCGATTGAAAAAAGTCTTATATCTCCTGACACAAATTTGGCAATCATTAGTAAAAGTGAAGTTACTCTGTCTGACGATCAACAGTCCAAAATATCTGCCGAGCTAAACTGTGTAAGTATACATTTTTATTTTAATTCTTTATTTCACATCTTGGCACATTTTAAGTTTCATGGCACTTTTTATTTGTATTTTTTTATTCCATCTTTATTTTTTAGATTATTATTAGCAGTATTGAACATATGTAATGCCTGTTCTGTTTTTTGTATTGCATAAATTTGTAAATGTTTGTAAATATTCTCTCTCTTTTCATGCAAAATTTTAGTTATATTGTAATATTGTTTAAAAAAAAACAAAATAATATTCATACCTACTACATTAACAAAAAGTTAGTTTCCAAATACGAATCTCAATTTGTTTTTATTTTACAGAATTCCGATATCTTTATACAATACATCATTTAAACATTTTTTTATTGTAGATTCACCAGTTAGTCAAATGTGTGTTAATAATAAAGGAAACAAGGTTTTGGTAATATCATATTATCCTGCTTAAGATTGTGTTTGTAATTATTATGTTTTATTTACTTGCTATATATTAATGAAAGTTAAAATATTTTCACCAATAAATCCTCATGAATTTTAGATGGTTTTGAGCATTTATGAGTTTGTTGCAATAAAGATTTTAATTGATATTAAATAAGAGATAGGCTTTGATTGAGAAATTTTATTTAGTATATTTTTATATTATATAATATGACTACACCTTGTAAGGTGACCAGATTTTAACATTCGAAAAGCTGGACATCATCGACGGGTGAGAGGTGTCCCGCTTGCCTGAATTATCTGAATAGTTTATTTGTTGATATCACTTGTTTAAATAGCTCTAGCTTGCAGTACGATGTGTATCGTATGAGAGGCAGTTACAAAACTCAATATGCGAAGGCGTTACTTCGTGGACGACCAACAAACTCCTTACACCCTGACCCTTTTCCTCTCTAAAGTTCCCCTTCTTTTCCAATTTTTGTACAAGATGTAATTTCTTTACAAGAATGTTCCAAAAGGTGCTAGATCACTAGCGGAACATGTCGCCATAAGAATAAAATCTGTGGAAGTGTACAAAGTTTTCTCTCTTCATTTTACAGCTACAAAATGTTTTCGTCTCTGCCAATGCCGAAAAATGACACTGTTCATTAAGTCCAAACAAAAGTAGTCATATTCTAGATGCTGATCAAGGCGAACTTTGATAAACAGTTCTCAACAATTATTTTCATTATTAAAGTTTAACATTATAAAATTTACAAAAATAATATAAAGCTCATATCCTTGTGAAATAGCTACATGGAAGTCGAAAACTGCATATTCCCTTCCCGTTCCCTGGCTTGTCTTGCATTCTTTCTAAAAATCGGAACTGTCTTAAAACCCCGCGAAACGCGGGATGAATTGTTAAAAAGTGGGACGTCTGGTCACCTTACCTTGTCATTTTTGGTGATCTCGAAATTTCAAGATTCCTCATAAACGTGAAGAAAATTAGTTAATTTTTAAGGCAGATTAAAAAAGTAATAAATCCTTTAAATTTTTTTTGAAAAATATATCTTTAGTTTGTTTAATTAAAAGTTTTGATATATAGTGTACCTAGAACGCTATGTAAAAATATATTAATCTATAAAAGTGTTGCATTTGAAGATCCAATGCTTCTTTTACTTTATAATGTGAATTTTATGGGACATTTGGGCATCAAAATATTTGTCCTAATAGCGTTAATGCTGTTTTCAAACTAATAAAAAAGTAAAATTAAAGCCCTTTGTCTTATTAATTTATTTTATGTAATACTGCTACTCTTCTGAATTGAAAAGACTTTCAAAATTGATTTTATTTTTCAGTTCAACAAAATACATCATTATTGTTAATTTTTATTTTTTTGAAAGAATTAAAATAATTATGTTATATATATATATATATATATATATATATATTAAAATACACATTTATATAGTTATATAGTCTTTTTACTTTTGTTGTTTTTTAAACCTTTTTCTTATGTTTAAAAATTTATTAAACCTTGTTGTTTTTTGTTCTGTTTGTTTACCCTTATTGCATTGTTTCATTGTACAAACTTATTAAATGTTTTATTGTTTTTGTGAAAAATATTATTTTAAACCACACAGTTAACTATAGTGTAAATATGAGAGAAAAATGTAATTTCAGTTTTTTCAAAATTTTATTTCTTCATAGGAATAGAATGGTTGTAAAAAATGGGGAGATTAGAAAGGACTTAGTAAGAAATTTTGCTAAACAACCAGTCTAACTAAAAAATTTCCCCTCTCTATGCATATTTTTAAGTTATTCTTCACTTTTTTGTTTGTATTAAATGAACCAATTAAAGTAAAGAAAGAAATTTAAGTTATTAATGTTAAATAATTTCAACTGTTGGCTTGGTTTCAACTGTAACTTGGTTAATATTTTTACAGAATATGAAATTTGAAGTGTAAAGTAAAGAAAGTAAGTGACTATAAAAGCGTATAAAAATGCATGATCTGAAATAAAATTTGTATGTAACGATGCTGAATCTCATTATTTATTTTGTGAAATATTTTGAAAATACCTTGATTGAGGTTCTTATTTTATAATGGTAGAATAATACCCTCCATCAACCCCTAACCTTCTTTTTGCTATGAAATAGCACAAAACGTTCTTTTTATTTTCCAATGGAATCATTGAAGATTATTGTTATAATACTTTATGATGTACATTTACAAGCTACTAACAGTATTATCTAATAATTACGTGGTTTAAACTAAAGATAATGAGATTACTCAAAAAGTGATTTAATGTAACTACAGAATTTCAAGCAACTTCACCTGTACATTATTTCATTTTTTTCACTTTTCTGTTACTTGTTTGAAAACCTCTGAAATACACACTAAGATTTAAAATATTATTTAAATGAAAGGTTACTCATTATCGTTCAATGTTTTTTATTTATTATTTTAAATTTTTAGCTACATATAATGTAATGAAGATTTTTTTAAAAAAAGATTTTCATAAGAATAATTAAAGTATTATATATATGAAGAATAATATCTGCTTAAAAGTTATTACATGTACTTATTCATGACTATTGTAATCAATTTTAGAATGTTTAGTTTGTTTTTAAAAATTCGATAGTGAATTTGAATTTCAATATATATATATAGTGTACATTTAAGTTATAAGTAGTCATTTTTGAAATCAAATCCCTATTCTACATTTCCATATATAAAATATTTCAGAAATGACTTACATATTTTTTTTACTCTGAAAGCATCATAGAATTATTTATGTTATATTTAATTCATTTTCATTTTGCTGTAATTATAGCAATTTTTTTTTTCAATATATTTTATTTTTGTAAAACATATTCAATATATACTTTGTCAAAGTATTTTCAAAATTGTGAAAGTGTATCATTTATTCATCTTTTGTGTAAAATTAATGAAATGTAAAATAGTCTTTTAAAAGACAGTTAATAGTTAAAATTTTAAATTTAATTATGAAAATATTTTGTTTTATTGTCATACCAAATGTATCCATTATTATTGAACAATATCATGCAGGTTATTGTTTTTTATCCTTTGAAATTATCTACTTTCAATGCCTAAAATTTATTTTTAATTTATTTTATTCTTTAAGTTATGCTACGCATACATTTTTTTAATGTGGATATTTATCTAAGCTTTCTAAAACTGATGTTTACTTCATGTTATTGTGATTCAGTATAAATTTTATTAATGTTTAAATCATGCAAGCTTGGGTCTAATTTCTTTGCAGAGATATTTTTTGTAGAATATATAATTAGCAAAATGTATGGCTTGGTGGAGATAGTGTGTTATACATTTATGTCAATTATATAAATATAAATATGTGGATATTTGTGTTGAGTAGAGATATGTGTGTCTTGATATAGTTAAAAAACAAACTGAAAAAGAACTACAATAATTAAATTTTTTTGTTTACTGATATCTGAATATATGCAGCTTGACCATGTTAATATATGATAATCAGGGTCCATTTTTAGCTCACCTTGGAGATACTAATTTAAACAGCAGATTAAGTAAACCGCAAACTCCAGTAATAATATAAACTGAGCAGAAATGTAAGATCCCAAATTGGTATAAATATTCTGCGTAACAAACATTTGCATTAAATTACAGAGTAACTGATTAATTCGAGAAAATTTATGGTCATGTTTGGTATTTTTAAAATTTGTGCATGTCTATTGCCTGTGTGTTACAAAAATTTTTTTGATTAAAGAACACTTAAATTGCTTAAAGAAAATGAGTTTCTTTTTATTAAACCAACCCTTAATGAAAAATTGTTTTTAACTGGTATTTTGTTTTGTAATCTATCGCTGACAAATCTTATTTGCTGTGCCTTAATCAAAGATGCCTATTGCTCAAAATAACTAGGTAATAGTTGTTTTGCTTCAAAGAAGTTAGAATATGTGATTGGAGCTGTTTTAGTACATCTTCTTTTCCACGTTATCTGACTCCTCTTCATGTAGATCGTCTCTAATAATACCTTCCTCAATTCGCATCCCTACTACTGATCATTATCATTTGTTGTCTGCACTTCAGCAAAATCATGAATACAACTCTTAAAATTTGACCGGTACAAAATGATTGAACGTACAGGTAATCTCACTGACTGCTAGACCTTGAGAATAATCTCTTACCAAAAAAAAATTTTGGATAAGGGAACATTACATTTTCCAAGAAATTATAATTCAAGTACTAGACGTATACTTATGAAATGCAGATTTTTCTAGCATAGGGTGTCACACATACATTCTTTCTTACGTGTGGTAATTTGATATTCATAGCATTTTGTTTAACTGTTCCTAACCTACAAAATCATCCATTTGGAAAATTGTAAGAGTATAAATTCATAACCTTTTTCTGCTTTGAAAAAGTTTAATTTTATACTGAAAAAAGCCCATTTGCGGGATGTTTTGATTCATTACTTCATTTTTAACAAAATTACTGATCAAACATATCTGATAGAAATTTTAGGCGAACAGGCAGATATTTGTGAACGTTGATGCAATCGATTCAAAACAGTTGATTTTGATGTGGAAGATAGGGCTATGTGAAAAGCATCGAAAAGATTTGAAGATGCAGTGTTGCAAGCATTGTTGGACGAAGACTTCACTCTAACTCAACATAATTGGCGGAAGTATTGAATGTGTCTCAAAATTGAATGTGTCTCAAAAATGTATTAGCAAGCGTTTGCTTGCAGTGGGAAAAATTCAAACAGAAAGAAAAAGAGTACCACACGATTTGAATGAAAGACAAATAGAGAATTGAAAAGTTGCGAGCGAACTCCCGCTGAAAAGACATCAAAGGAAGAGTTTCCTGTATCGAATTGCAACATCTGATGATGATGGCTTTTTTTTTTTTTTTTTTGATCCCAAACGAAAAAAATCATGGATTGATCCAGGCCAACCATCAACAACATCGGCAAAACCAAATCGCTTCGGAAATAAGTCGGTGTTCTGTGTTTGATGAGATCAAAAAGGTGTTGCTCATTATGAACTTATAAAATCTGATAAACGTTTAATGCTTCTCTCTACCGTCAACAAATGATCAATTTGAACCAAGCAATAATCACAAAACGTTCGGAATGAGCCCAAAGATATAGAAAAGTGATTTTGCTTCATGACAATGCACCGGCTCATACAACAGAAGTAACCAAGGAAACTTCAAAGGAATTCAATTAGGATGTGTAACCTCACCCGCCATATTCACCGGATATTGCTCCTTCTTACTATTATTTGTTCCATTCGATGGCGGGCGGATTGCCTGAGCAGCACTTCGCTGATTTCGAAGTGGAAAAATAGGCCGATTAATGGTTTGCTTCGAAAAATGATAGCTTTTGTCGCAGCGAAATTCATCTTTTGCCAGAAAGACGGGAGAAAGTTTTAATGTCGAATCGCAAATACTTCAAATAAATAGTTGTAACCTTTCTTTTCATATTAACCAGTGATTTTTCCTATAAAAAATCCACATATCATAGGTATACACGTGGTATATAAAATTGAAAGAAAAAATCATAAATGTTTTATCTTAACAGGAAGTCATAACGTCTTCCGAACAAAAGGTTAATTTGAATTTCACAGAAAGAAAAATGCGAATTGACGCCTCACTATCTAGGAGTGATATCATAAGCGATTGCTTATCAAGGGAGCTGTTGTAAAATCGCTTTTACAGCAGATTCGCGTGTTAACGGGGTCCGACTGTATTAACTTTGGATTCTGATATTTTCTTTTTCCTGCTTTTATTAAAAATATTTGTGGCTGTGGTCATGGTCGCGGCTGGCGATTTTCGCCTTGGTCCGAGCCTTGATGCCACTAAAGACCTGTCATGTAGCCGACGCTAATACACATTAAATCTACCGAGGCTCAAAGTCCTCCTGTTGGTGGAAGGTAGGAGAGGGACATGCCAGCTCAGACGTCATCCTCGTGATTTGACTGAGGTTCAAAATTACGAGGTCCGTCTCCAATAGCCCATGTCACTTCCAGTGCGACGTTAATAAAACCAATCATTCGATCTGTGAGCTATGCTTTATTATCTTTTCAAAGACTCGGGACTGCTGCCTCTGCTAGGTCTCGACAAGAGGAATGAATGAAGGGCATCTACACAATATTTTATAAATATAAATGTATTATCTTTGTGTTACCAAAAAAAAGGTGCATTTATAAACAAACTTCATTTCCATTTTAGACCTATTATCCTTCTAAATTACTCACAGTGTCATATTAGCCACTATTCAGTAATTTTAAGACTTCAGTAAATTAGCTGTACCAAAAATAGCTCAAAAAAGAATGACACTTCATATGATTATGTGAATAAGGATACACTTAAATTCCAATCAAATCCAGTTTCAGTCTTGTTTTACTTTTAACTTGTGAATTGAAAATTATCAATATTTGCATTCACGAGCATTTATTTTATAGCTTTTCATAAATCGGACACCTTTTTGAACAAAAAATTTATTAACTATAATTTTCTAAATTTTTTCACTATTTTGATACAGCAAATATTTTTTAAATGGATATGTTATATTTTTATTTAAAATTAACTTGATATTTTCTCAATTAAATTTTTAAAGGCTGCTGTTGAGGAAAATTATAAAGTATGTGAAGAAAATACGACGAAACTTGAAGCATGGATGAAAGATATTGAGGATAAACTTGCTGATCTTGGAGTAATTGAAGAACAACTTCCTGGTCTTCAGCTTCAAATGACAACTGTAAAGGTTAGTTTCTTTTCTTTTAATATTATTATCTTTGAACTACTGGAAATTAATTTTCTTTGTGAAAATGTTTAGCTTCAAATTCGTATTAAAATAAATGGAAAAAAATTTAAGACTTTTGTCATACCAAAAATTTTTCCGTTAATTTCAATATTCATTATTTCCAAAAAAAAAATCACACTTACTTAAAATCGAATAATTGAAAGTATGAAATATTTTCAGGTTTCAAATATGTTGTTGAAATTAATGTAACATTTGCAATGTGAACGTTATTACTTTTTCATTCATATTTGAACAAAAAACTTCTGGGTATTCTTGTTTCTGTAATGGTGTAATAAACAATATGCGAGCTTCTGAATCAGTGAAGATTCAATGAAGAATTAACTAATCTTGTACCCAACAAAGGTTATATTATCTTTATTAACTTTTCATTAATGACTTTTGAATTGTATAAAGACATGTTTGATAATATACATCTTTACTAAACTTCAAGAGAAGTTTTTGACTTAATTTAAGTAATGCTTCCTTCAATAATTTATTTAAAAATACTTTCTTCTATGCAGTTGTATCACAGTAAAACACAGTAACTTTCGAACTCTGGTTTTAATTTTTTTTCTTTTTCCTATTTTTCTAATGGCAGTTTTCTAACTTGTTATTTTTGAACACTCTTTATATAACTATTTACTTTTCAAATGCTCACAATTTCAAAAATATATCAGAAATATAAATAATTGAGATAATTCAAACTTCCTGTAATATGTCTAATTAAAAAAATATAAATAAATCCTGTGTTACAATTGTGCCTTTTTTTTTTTTCTGACAACATCAAAATTAAATTAATCTTTTATATGAATACAAAATATTCAAATTATTAATAATCACTAAAAAATTTTTTTTGCAGTTTTAAATTGTAGTTTCTTATTTAAATTAAAGTTAAATGAACTATTTAAGGGATTTTTTTAAAAAATTCAAGGTTGTCAAAATTAAACTTTCCAAACTCAGAAAGCTGTGCATGTTGTTTGGGTCATAATGACATTACATTTGGACAACAGACGCTTCAGATAATGAGCTTGAGATTTCTTTAAAAATAAATAAAGTAAATAATAACAAATAGCACAAGTTATCGCCAAAAAATGGTGCTGAAGCAGCGGGTCAAAACGTCCAACAAATGTTATAAGAGTCTTGTGGTCTTCCACATCCTTTTCCAATAGCAAAACAGTGTGATCCTCAGCGGAAAGCTGTTCCTTAAGTTCGCATTAATTCCTCGAACATACCGAAAAATGCTGTCTTCTAGATGTGTCAAGGCATCAGGTTATTTTCCATAGACTTGTCCCTCTTAAGAATTCCCTTAACTGAAATCGTATGGGCTGATTTCAAGTGAGTGACAAGGCCAAGATGTTGGAATAAAACGGTTTATCACAAAAGCATTGATGAAAGCTTATGTAATCTCCACACAAATGTTGTGTGGAGATTCTTAAAGGATCTGGTCTACCAAGAACAACCCACAACCTTGACAGATCTGAAACGCTGCATTCTTCGACATGTTCGTAGAATTAGCTCTTTGCTTTCTGCTGTTGAACATACTGTTTTGAAATTGGAAAAGGTTATAGAGAACCGCAGAGTACTTATAACATCTGTAGAACGTTTCACCGCACTTCAATGTCACATATCTTCGACTTTTTATAGTATTTTTAAATCAATCTGGAGCGCATGATTTGGAGTAACTGCTGTTCAAATTTTGTGTCATTATGATCCGTACAACATCCTGTACATAAAGTATTTAATATTTTTAATGTTATAGTTATTTTCAAAATTACTACTTAACTCATTAATCTGAACTCTTATTGCTTCTTTATCAAGACAAACTCTTCTGTGAGAACCTTTAGATTTTATATTGTTTATAATATCATTATTAGTATTTTTGATACAAATATTCTTTATTATCTTTTTGTTTAAAATGATCAAGCATTCTTTTATGTGTGGATAGAACAACATTGTATGATGATTTAATTTCGTTTTAATCTATTTATGCTCAAAGCAAGTTATATGCCCTGCAATTTTTTTTTTTTTTTTTTGTTTGTTTGTTTGTTTGTTTCTTATTTGTATTTTTGCTTCATCAGATAAAGTCGTGTAATTGGAAATATGTTTGATATACATAAGCTATCCTTATTTTGTCCATTGTTACTGTTATTACATTTAATAACTTAAAGATTTTTATTAAAAGAAAACAAAACATGCATTAAAATGGGTGCTTATGATAGAAAATTATGATATAGAATTATAAGTTAATTTACTTTCAAGATGGAATTTGTTTACTTTCAGTATTTTGTAACACTATAAGTGCATTTAAATCCAAGAATATCTCAACTGGTTTAATTTGTTTTATTTAAATTGGTAGTTTATACAGAAATAGCATATTTAAGTTGTACAATAAAATAATTAAAGTTTTGCTGGATAGTTGTACAATAAAATCAACTGTGTAAAAAAGGCAAACAAGGTATGAAAAGTAAATTTATTTTTTGCTTAATATGTGAATTTTATTTTTCTCATTGTAGGTGCTTAAGGAAGAACTTGAGAACAAACAAAGCCTGATTACAACATGTTTAGATCAAATGAGACAGTTAGCACAGAGAGGCCTTGAAGTTTTAAACAAAGAAGAAATTAACTATCTTCAAAAGAATTTAATTTCTCTACGAAGACACTATGATTCTTTATTAAATGAATGTGATAGATTGTTAAAGCGCCTCACAGCTGCTTTTGAGGAATTACAGAAATATAAGGTTCTTTTCAGTTTTTTTTCGTTAAAAATTTGTTAAATTATACACTTTATGTATATTTGTTAATTTTATTGAAAATGTTATCAAATTTTAGAATTCTATAATAATAGATTGTTGCCAATAATTATTAATTATATTTAGATTCCATCAATAATTATGCTAAAACTTCAAAAATCCAATATAAACAACATACTTTTCTCTTGCCATGGTTTGTGTTGCATTATTTATATATTAGTAGTAGGAATAAAAATGTGTTATTGAATTTTAAAATAACATTTTAAGAAAATTCTGCTTTAAAATTTATTCATGTTCAATGAAATGTGCAATGTAAAAGAATTTTTACTATACAATTCCCTACATTTTTTTCATGAATGGAAAGATTTGTTTTTATTTTGTAAATACTTGTTTTGAATGTGTAAAGCTAATGAGTTTTAAATGTGTAAAGCTAATGAGTTTTAAATGGATTAGCACATTTTCCTCTTCCTATGCATATTGCGTAACATTTTTTTTTTTTTTTCTTTTTCTCCATGGTTTCAGTCTGAAGTTAAAAGTCTTAAAGAATGGTTAAATGAAGCTCAACGAGAATATGTAATGATACAATCTTCAATTGGTGTTTTGAATAAATTAGAAAGCAAATCTGAACATATTAGGGTAAGCATTCTCAGTATTGAATTCTTAAAAAACTGCTGATTTTTAAAGTAAATATTTGATTACCATCCAAATAGTTTTCTAATTTTGTTATCGGAAAATTCCTGTTCATTAAATTTTTATCGCTTTTATTCTTGTTATATATTTTTCTACAAATTACATGACAAAAGTTACAGTAGAATGGCATAATATATTTTTAACCCTAGCTGTTACATAATATTTTACTAAAGAAAAAATAACGTAGATGAATAAAATCTTATTTCTTAACTTTACCATGAAATTGATTATTTTGCTTTATTTTTAGTCATTCACAAACGATGTCATAGCTCACCAAGCAGATCTTCGATTTATAACAATGGCAGCTCAAAAATTCATAGCGGAGTCACAGGTGAGTACCTGTCTGTAGGTTTTTATTTTTTGTTTTATAAATCTTATGCATTCTAATTGACTATTTTGATATTGATTTCATTGATATAAATCATCTCAATGTTGCTCCTTAGACTAATGTTCTTTTAAAAAAGATTACCAAAAGATCTCATGATAATTTTACATATTTAATCATTTACATATTTAAGACATCTTTGATTGTTGCTACTAATGGCAGGAAAATACATTGTAATAGTAAAAGATAATAAATGATAAAACATAGCAGTTGATTGTATAATTATTATAAGTAAGATTAAAATTTTAATAATATAAAAATTATTAATATTTGCTGGAATGAATTGATTTTGAAAGTTTTCTACCAGTTTAAAAAAATTTTCAAAATAATAATACTGACATTATTTCAAGTAAACTTATTAACTATTTTTATATTGTTTCTAAATCTCAAAAAATATCCTCGATTACAACATTGTCTGCAAAAATCCTAAAATATGAATTCAATATCTCTATTGTGGGTGCTGTATTACAAATGAAAAGAAAAGGATGAATATTGAAAAGTCTAATAACCCACATTATTTAACTCGTTCTGTAGTTCAAAATTTGTTCTCTCAGATGTTATTCCATTGTTAATGCACTACTTGTATGTTTTATTTTGACCTGAATATCTCAATTTATTAATTATATAGTTAAAACATAATTTTTTTCTGAGCTTATATATTTACTAATTCCAGTTAATAGCTTAGTATCACGTATGCAGTTTTATGATTTGCAAATAAAATATTAAATATTATTTTCAATTCCAAATTTTATTTTAGTGAATATCATTTCTCTTTTTATAGGACTACTTGAAAGCTTTAAATACATTGCGTACTAACCTACCTCTGAAATTGCCTGCTATCAAAGTGTCAGAAAGTGAAATAAAATCAGAGGTTCAAGAAGTGACAAATGTGTTTCGTAATTTCCTCAATGAAGTTACCAAGCTGAGTGACAATTATGCTGTAATTTTCAGCAAATATCGTTCCTATAAGGAAACTGCAGAAAAGGCCAAAATTTGGATTGCTGATGTCAGAAAAACTTCCAAAAAAGTTATTGAAGAACCTGTGGCTGATGAACCATCTGCTGTTCAAGATCAATTAGACAAAATAAAACTAATTAATATGGAAGTAATTGGACAAGGAAGGCTTGTTGAAAATGTTTATCAAGCTGTTAAAATTCTTACTGATACAGTAGAAAATTGTAGTATTTCTCCTGTTGAAGCAAAAGATGTTGAAAATACATTGAATGCTCTTCAAAATGATTATTCTGAACTAATCAATTCTATTGCATCTCGTATTAAGGAACTGCAAACAGCTCTTATTCATTCTCAAGATATTCAAGGTGGTTTAGATAGAATTTTAAAATGGCTTGAAGAAACCGAAACTACCATGAAGACTCATAACAAACCAGTCAGTTTAATAATTGAAAAATTAGAAGCTCAGGTATACATTTTAAACATATTACATACTATAAAATTGTATAACTTTTTCTAATTAAATATGTTCTCAAAACTTTATATAATAATAATCCATTTTCTATCTATCTTTGAATGATAAAATATATTTTGGTGTCTAACAGGTGCAAGAATATAAAATATTGAAATCTGATATGGACAACCAAATGCAGACTATAGAAATGTTGAACTCAAGTGCCAAAGAAATCTCAAGTGATGCCAATCCAAAGTTAGCTAGAAAAGTTGATACAAAATTAAAGGATATATCACAGCGATTTGATAAGTTGAATGAAAATATTTCTAAGAGATTGTTGTTGTTGGAAGAAGTAATTATTTTCCTAGCTTTCATGCATAAATACTTTACAAGATGCCTAAGCATTTTGTGTAATAAGAATACTAAAAAAATTATATGATCCCCAAATCTCACATATAAAATGTATATTTAGTTGTTTTATTTATGATAACGTAGCCAGATTTTCTTTTCTTTTTGTGAATAATTGAAGCTTACTGGTTTTGTATTTATTTTAGAAATAATCGTTAAACCAAAAACTCCAAATATTATTAATAAAAATCATTGTTTCCATGTTTTAGTGAAACATAAAATATGTTGAAACTATTGTAATTATTTAATTATGTTCATGGATGAAATTTATGAGATCTTTGTCATTTGGCATTGTGCCATTTCTCCCAATAATGCTTTTTAACTTGCCTTAATAATTGTTGACTTATTTTATACCTTTTAAAAGTATTGAATATTCAGTAGACTGTCATTATTAGAAGATCACCACGAATAAAATAACTTACTTTTTTCATTTATTATTTCAAGCGTTCAACAAAAAAAAAAAAAATCATGTTTTAATCAAATCATCATTGATATTTTCTTAAAATATATTTTCTGTTTTAGTATAAAATAATTCAAAAAAGTAATCACATCAGAGTTGATACAAAGTTTATAATATAAATTAATTAAAAAGCTTATTTTTGTTGAAGGTAGAATAAGCATTTTATTACCATTATTATTTAAAGTTATAGAGCAAATTTGTATTTGAAACTGATGACTTCTAAAAGAAAATACAAACCATTTCACGATTTTTTTTAAATGTATGTTTTTTATTGACAAAATGTGTTGATTTTTTTTTCCCCTCAAAATTTTTCTGTGTCACATTTCGTATGTTTTCTCTTCCATCATTTCTTTTAATGTTTATTCATATTGATGAAATTTCCTATTCACAATGTAGAAATGATTTCTAATTATGTTGTTCATTTTTGTTAGGTTTCCGAGAATGTACATGCATTCCAAGAAATGAGTTTACAATTTGATGAATGGTTTGCTTCAACTTTAGATCGTGTTGAAAGTATAGATAGTGTTCATCGTGCAGATATCGATGGATTTTCATCAATAATTGAATACACTTTAAGTCAGCGTAATTCTAAAAAAGAAGATCTTGAGCAGTTATTAAAAGTGGGGAAAATGCTTACTGAAAAGAAAGATGTTTCTGACACAAGTTTAGTAAAAAATAAAATTCGGAATTTGGAGGAACAGTGGAAGAATATTGGAGACATTTTAAATGAGAAGAAACAGCTTGGAAAAATGAGAGCAGAACAATTAGCAGCCTATGATGCTCTACGTATAAAGATCTTAGACTGGCTCTTAAAAATGGAACGAGATAATGAAAAATTGGAGCCGGTTGCATTAGATCAAATGCTTTTAAAAAAACAAGTGTCAGAAATAATGGTACATCAAATATTTTTAATGTATTTTCCTCATTAATATTTTCTTTTTTGAGTTAAAAAATTATTATTATTGCGAACTAATTTTACTTCCAATTTAAAACTAAAACTTTTATGAACTTCATATATTAAAATGACAGAAATTTATGTGTGTGTGTAAAATAGAATGAGTGAGATAAAAAAAAAAAAGCACAAAGAACTATATGTGAATGTATGTGTGTGTATATATATATAATTCAGAAAGTCAGAATGGAAATAAAGAATTTAAAATGCTAATCTGGCTTTGGAGAGATATGCATGGTTAAACATGTTTTAAGTATCCAAACCATCCCACCAGCAAATTTACTTTATAGCAAAAGGATTGACACCAAAAATAAATGAACATAGATACTCTTATATATATATATACATATATATATACTCTTATACATATATATATATATATACTCTTATATATATATATATGTATAAGAGAGTATATATAGAGTATATATATGAGTATATATATATACATATATATATACTCTATATATACATATATATATATATATACATACCTTAAAAAATCTTGCACTCAACAAAATCAAATTTAACTTAATTTGATATAATTATTATATTTAAACCTATTAAAATTTATGTTGCATGTATTCAAGTAATCTAAAAAATGTCAGTAAAAGTATGTAATATTAAATTATTCTAAATTACAGTAAAGTTTTGTAACTCTATTAATGACAGAATTCAATGTGGTTGTCGTATTACCGAATCATAGATTATAAATATATCTTGTAAATTTAATTTTAAAATATTTAGTGTTCTGAAATTTTTCGCATATCAAAAAAAGGAAATTTAAAATTACTTAAAGATTAGAATTTAACATACTCATTCAGTTATATAACTATTATCATCATCTAATAAAGGAGAAATAAAAGTAACACATCGATCAATAACTCCCGAGACTAACCCAGAGATGGCGCTCGTAGTAAACCAGTAACCAGGTCTTTCTAGAGTACTAACCTTTGCTTGAAACGTGTCAAAATTTTAAGTCGATCGGACTGGAAAAAGGTTTTTTGAAGTGAAGTGAAAAAGGTTTTTTCCAAGTGGGTGCCGCGATTGCTTTCGATGGAACAAAAACAGCAACGAGTCGATGATTCAGAAAGCTGTTTATCGCTATTTACCAAGAAAAAAAAAAGATTTCTTATGAAAAAAAAAAAAAAAGATTAAAGCGTTTAGATTGTATCAACCAAAAGGTGATTAACAAAAGGTGTTAGTGTTGATGAATAAAAAAAAAATTTTATGTAAAAAAAATGTTGTTTTCAATGTTAGACTCGGGAGTTATTGATCGATGTGTTACATAGAGAAAAAAGAATTTGTAGAAACTTTCAGATGTGTATCTAAAATCTAACTATTTAAATAAAATATTAATAGTTTATATCAAAATTTAAAAGTATTAACAGTCATTAATATTCTTCATAATTTTCAAAATGTTAATTGCTTTTAAAAAATTTGTTGGATAATTATATTTCAAGCATTTTATCAAAGAATTTCTTAAGTTTTTTAATTTCATCTGTCATTTGAGTTTATTATGGTGTATATTATTTATAATTGTATTTCTGTAAATGGATATGAGTATTACTGTTCCTGAATAAAACTTTAATTATTTGGAATTTAAAAGAATCTAATTTGTCATAAATATTGTATAGTTTGTTATCTATAATTTTGAGATTTACATTTAAAAATTCAGATTGATTATTATTTTTATTTGTTTGAGTTAAATTTAAATATTTTGGGTAAAAACAAAGGTAAGGTTTGTTCACATATATCGATAAATATGAAAATTATCTTTTTTTTTTTTTTATAGTTTTTTTGCATTGAAATGTAAATATAGTTTGGCTAAATTATTACTAGCTGGTTTTTTATATGGTTCTACTTTTTACCAATAAATATAATTTAATTTTCATTAAGATAACTGGATTAATTTAATTAAGAGAATTAAATTTCTCATAAGTTTTATTGTTATTATTCAGATTATTTTGCTTAAAACTTATGAAAAGTACTTTTATAAGATTTTCAATATCAATAAAATTGAAAAGATCTTCAAAATCATAACTATAAATTGACTAAATATTCTTTTGAATGTGTTTATAATTACATCTGTACTATTCTTAATAATAGTTTTCTTACTGAGTGTCTTTTGGAAAATAGGTATAGCATTTTACCAGATTTTATAATATATGTATTTTAACCATTTGTAAGTATTTTAAATTTGACTGGATATCTTTTAAATTTAGGTGTTTAAAATATATGAGAATATTTTATATTATTAATTTGAAAACCTATTTTTAATTGGCAGTTTGTCAATGTCAGTAATTTTATTTTCAAGAAAAGCATTAATTTCTTAAATGTGTTTATTAAGCATTGTACCTATATGAAGCAAAATTTAACAAAGCCTGTCCTTTACATGTATTTTTTTAAGATAACATTCATGTACATGAAGATTATTTTTAACTTTAAAAGTTAACCTTTTTTTTTTTTTTTTTTTTTTTTTTTTTTTTTTTTTGTTTATCAACTCCTTAGAAAACAATAGAATTTTTTATAAAATTTCACTAAACTGAGAAGTACAAATAACAAGATCACTTGATCAAGGTTCAAAATTACGAGATCAATCGCCAATAGCCCTCGTGTTGCTTTTAGTGCGATGTTAATAAAACCAACCAACAAATAACAAGAATTCACTTTTTATTTTGGCCTTCTTTTCTGAATAATGTATAAATATCAAGTTTTAATGCTGTAAAAATAAACCGTTCAAAAGTTATATACAGCATTTAAATTAAGTTGACAGGGTAAAAATATTTGTATTAACTTAATATTTGTACTGATTTTTTAACTTTCATAAATTATTTTCTAAAGCTTGTGTTTGTATTTTTAGCATTTGCTGAAAGAACATGCTGACTATATTTCAACTGTAGAGAAAGTAAATGAGTTAGGAAACTCATGTGAATCTGTAATGAAAGTGGATGGTTTTAAAGGAAAATTGGGTAGTCCAATGAAGAAGGCTCCTAGTCCTACACGAAAATCACCTTCAAGTGGGTATTGTTAATTGCAAATTTCTGGAAATTTCATTTATTTTTTGATTTTGAGATGGCACATCAAAAAATACATTTTTCTTAAAACAGAATAAAAAGAAACCGAATCTTGTTGCATTACAAAAAATTAAAAAAAGTTAATAATGATTTTAATCCTCAAACTTTTTTTGCTTTTGAAATATTGTATAAAAATTTATAGTTGATTCAGATTATTTATCTGGCTTTATAATTGAAAAAAATATGTTCAATTAAAAAGTAATTCAAAATGAAACTATGAATTGTATTTATTTTCTTACTTCTTTATTTTATTTACTTCTTTGCTGGCTTTATTTTATTACTGGTATTTATTTTCTTACTTCCTCATAATTTTATCAGATATTTTTGAGTCCAGTATTTTTACATATTTTTGTGTTGTTGAAAATGGTTTAAGGATATAATTTTGAACTTTCCTGAATTATCAACTCTGATACATCACTGTTCATCATGCTAATATTGAAAATTTTGATTTAAGTTAGTGTGATGGAAGTAAACAAATGAGAGAAATGTTTTTTGGTGTATATGCAAAATTGGGAAACACATTTTCACAGATAAGAATTGATGCATTATTTGTATTAAAATATTTCACTTAATTTTAATCCATTTTGATACTTTTTTTCCCCTTCTACACTTTATTATTATTATTTCAATTTATAGATTAAGAAAAATTAAGCTCTAATTCAATGAGCGTTTGTATGAATTAAAATAGATTTTAAATGAATGATTAATTTTTTTTTTTTTAATGAAACTGATAATTCATATCATAGTAGCTATTCCTGTCATTTTTAATGTGTTAACTTAAGGGAAAATAAATTAGTTCATACTTTTGAATAATGAGGTATCATATTCTAAAAAAATACTCTCAGCTCTCCTGGTAAATGGCATCCTTCAAATAAGTACAGACATCATGACCAAAGGTATCCTAGCTTACTTATCTGTGAGGTTAATTGTCTTTGTTAAAAAGGAGGCTTCTCTCCCTAATACCTTTGCAGTCCTTTTCCATTTTTGACCCTTCTTCTTGTCAGCCATTTTTAAAACAAATTTCATATATCTAAATCATAGATACTCATTGACTGGTACAGCATACTCAGATTTGGCCACTGTGCTATAAAACTCCTAATTATACTCGTTTCTGTTAGATGACTTCAGTGGCGTACCTGGGGTGGAAAGGGAAATACAAAGGGACATATGCAACTCCAAGATTTTTTTCAAAATTCTAATATTTCAGAATAATTATTTTATTACCCTATTATAGATATTTTAAATTCTAAACATAAGAATTTTTTTCACCCTGTACTTAAATTTCTTGCAACTAAGCCAAATCCTGTGAAAAGAATAAAAAGTTTTTACTGTTTCTGAGAGTGCCTGTGGGTTAGTGTTAGTAGATGAAGAGAGAGAGGGAGATACATAACTGTAGAAAAGGCACCTCCCCAAAAGGCAAAATTTACTATCTTGCTGTCTTAATTATTTTTCTTAAATTATCTTCATTTTGTAATTTTAATTACTTTATAAAATTATATTAATACTTGAATAGTTTAAAATATGAGAAATAAGACTGATACAGTGTATTATTTACTTTTTATCAAGTAGCAATTCTAAATTATAAAATTGCTTCTTTCAAGGTATTGACCATATGCACCCCTCCCCCCCAAACTTAATTGTTGGGTACACCACTGGATGGCTTATTCAGAAAATCTCTATACTTGACATGTTGTACCATGATATAAATCTCAAGAAATGCTTATAAACTCATTTCTAATTTTGTCTTTTTAATTATATATTTTTAATATTTTAGAGTCTAAATCAAATGAAAGTTTCTCAGTTTCTCCTGTTAAAAATCAAGTTTCTACTCAAAGTCCTTTATCTACAGTTTCAAGTGGATTTAGTAGTAGGCGAAGCTCCTCAGATAATATAGGCGTATATGATGGTATGTTATTTGCTTACTTATTTTAAATGTGAAAATTTTTAATTAATGGAAGTTTTTTTAAAAAAAATTGTATTATATGCTCATGAAAGAAATAATGAAATAAGTTGTTATGTATTAGCTTCATTAATCTTTTCAAAACTTAGCTCATTTATTTTATTTCAAATTTGAGAGTTTCTCCCAAACTCAAGCTTTGTATGTGTATATAATCTCTCTACTTTTATCATAATCAAAATATTTTTATTTAGGGAGTATTATAGTATAATTTTTTTTTATTTTATCTCAAGTTGCAGCTTTTTGAAAAATAATAAGCTCAAAATTTAAAATTTTCTTCCTTAAGTGTTATTTTAATGGTTTTGATGCAAGTGGCAAAACTATAAAAAGAACATAAACAAATAAATTGCTAGTGTTTCTAATGTAAATTATTAAGTATTTGTTATTAAGTATTTGTTTTATTAAATATTTCTAGGGTATTTATTAGATTTTTCCCCTTTTTTAGACATTACTCCTATTCAACAACAGTTGTCAGAAATAAATGATCAGTACAGCTCTTTAGGTGTCAGGCTGAAGGATCGCAACCAAGAAATCATTATGGTTACTGAAGAAATTAAGTCTTTTTATTCTGTATTAAAAGAATTAATAACTTTCATTGAGGGAAAACAGAAAATGCTTCCAAAAGAAAACCTATTATCAAAGGGAGTTGAGAATCATATTTCAAAACTAAAGGTAAAACCTTTTTTGGTTATTATACGCTGAAAATTATGATTTTTCAGAATCTTAGATGTGGCTAATTATAAATGATCAAAACATTAAAATTATAGTTCGCAAAATATCAATTATAAACAAATTCAACATATCAACTTAAGTTTTGTGTAGCTAGATATAAAGAGCTAGATATAAAGATATATGTGCAACTTGAGAAAAAAAACTTCTTCTTTTTACACAATTTTTAACAAAAATAAAATATAAAAAAACGAACAGAAGTCATTAATAACAAATGAAATTCTTTATCCGACAGTTGTGCTATACATATCAACAGATGATAACATTTTTCCTCTAGTCTATAATAAATGTGTTCCCTAGTCTGTAAAAATATCAAGAAGCGATGAATATTTGCAAAATTGATTTTTATTCCTAATTTCAACTAAAATTTTTATATGTTGTACTTATGGACTTAATTTTCACTGAATTGTTTTTGTTTTATTAATATGTAATATGTGTTTCATTATTACTTATTTTGCGTCGATTTTTTTTTTTTGGGGGGGGGGATATTTAATTTTTTGTTTAATCTTACACAACTAAGTTTTGGAACATATCCCCAAATTTGCCATATGTTGCATGTATGTTTTACACCATTATTTTGAATGGTTTTCTAAGGAATGTATTTGGGTATATATATATACATCCAACTATTTTTTTATTTAACTTATGTAGTTTTTTTGTCTTAATAAATTTGCCATATTTGTTTTTAAGGATTTAATCTGTATTTTCGTATGATTTTATTGAATTAAAAATTGTCTAATTAACAAATTATTTGCATTCTATATATATGTATGTATGTATTAAACACCTGTTAATTTCTTAGGAAATGCAAAAGGAAATACTTGAAAAGCAGCCTGATGTGGATAATCTAAAAATGAACATCATTTGTACATTAAGTAAAAGAAAAGAAGCAAAAGGGTCCACAGATTTGCAAGAAGAGCTGCACAATTTGGGTTTGTTTTTCATTACTTGGAAATTATATGCTGTTTTCAGTGTTCCCTCTGGGGCTTATCTTTTTTATGTAGGCATGGTCATCATGACCCCAAAGGGTCCTAGTGATAATTTTCTTTCCCATGGGATTTACTTTCTCTAGTAAACTTGGGGGCCTTATAATATTTTTTATCTTATTTTAATAATGTTATTGAACAGGCAACAGGCTTATTGTAATCATATTCAGCAAAATCTATTGTATTAATATTTATTCTTGTTTCAGGAAGATAATGTAAATGTAGCTTTGTTGTTTATTTACCAAATTTTTGTAAAATTTTCGAAACTAGGCTGTCCATCTGCATGAAAATATGTGCAATATATATCCTGTAATTAATTTTTTTGTTATTTAAAATGAATTTTAATTATATTTAATCTTTCATTAAATATATTACAGAAAAAAAATGGATTTCACTTACAAACAATATTAAGCTCACTTTAACCTTTTTGCAAGACTTAAAAGAATTTCAAGATTCTCAGCAGCTTATGCAAAATTGGCTGATACAAAAAGAAAAAATGTTCCAAGTATTGGGACCTATTGCATCTGAACCTCGCATGGTTACATCTCAAGTTCAACAAGTACAGGTATGTTTTTAATTAATGGACAAATTATACTTTATATGCATTGATGTTGTGAATTAATCATGAAATTTAATGAATGATTGATGATGTGTACTTTCATACATTAACTTTACATTGATTTTTTATTTGTTTTGTTCAAAGTTTATGAATAAATACTAAAATTTCAGAAATGTTTGGTTCACTTTATCTTTCCTGCGATTTTACTTTATACTTCATTCGAATTTATTGCTTTCTTGTGTATTTTCAGGTCATGAGAGATGAATTCACATCACAAAAGTATTTAATGGATCGTTTGATGGAGTTATCAAAGACTATAACTCAGTATTTAAATAATTCTGGTTCTAGTACAGTGAAAATTACTGAGCAAATGGAAGTGATTCAACATCAATGGAGTGATATGTCTACCAGACTGATGGACAGAGAAAAGAATTTAGAAGCTGCTAGTGGTGTAGTTAAAGACTTTCATAAAAATCTCACTGAATTGCAAGCAAAAGTACAACTTATTAGTGATAAGTTTGATACTTTTGATGAAAAAGAGATGAATACAGAAGTATTACTGAAAAAACTTATGGTATGTCCTGTTTAGGGAATCCTTAAAATTCCAAAACTCCTATAATTTAGGAGGATAATTCATTTAACAGCTTTATAACTTCTAGTCCATTACTGATATTTAAGTTTTAAGTTTATCTTAATTAAATGGTGCATCATTTATTGATACTGATGACAGAAAAAAATGATTGGACCCTGAATTTTTTTCTGTTGAATCATACTATAATCTAATTATGTTTGCTTTGACATTAATTAAATTTGAATGTCATATTTTGAGCTATCACTTTTGATAATATATTTATAAGTTATCAGTATATATTGTAATAAGTTAAACTAGTAATTCAAAAATATAAAGAAATAATTTATACGAATTATTTAAAAATAGTATGTAAATAAATATTGAAAATGAATAAAAATCAATAGTTACAGAAAGGAAGCATATGTAATTTTTTATTATTTTCTTTTTTCTGTTTTTGTCCTTATAGTAACATTTTTATTAATATATTTTCATTCTTAAATAGTTTATTTTTCCTAATTTTTAAAAATTTTACTGGTATGATTTAGATTTTTAGAATATTAATTCTCTACCATATTAGTGTATACTGTGTTGTTTTTTACTGTATATTCATTATACAAAATTAAAAATCTTAAGAAATTCTGTAAATGTTGATTAGATCATGACTAACCTAATAATTTTTCTGAAACATGTTTAGGTCTAGAAAATTATGTCTAAATAAAGTTTATTGGTTAATACTTATAAATTTTTTTTATAGACAAACAGTATAATTTTTATTAAAATAGCTAGATTTATTTTAAATGTCATGAAAATTTATTATATATAATTTAGAAAGTACTGCTATTAAAAATAGTCTGAAATTGTCAAATATATTAATAATAAACAGATTAATGCTGTTTATATCAGTGACTTCTATTGACATAGAGGATTTAATTAAATTTCTAAAAAAATTATAAGAATTTAATTGTAATTTGTAAACATGTGAAACAGTAAAATATTGTAAGAAAAGAACTAAGAAAGAGACAAAATTACTTTAAAAATACTAAACCTATAAGTTATAGTGAAATGAGAACATTAAACATATGTGAAATATATTGTTTCTTATGTGTATGTATTTGATATTTTGATGTTTACCTAAATTTTGATATTTTTTTTATGTAAAGTTATTATCAAGGTATGTAATAAGATTATGAAAAGTTAAATTACTTAGTTAAGTTAGTTAAGAAAATAATATATTTTTAATATATTTAATCTTTTTATAGGTTAACACTAGATGGTTATGCAAGTAAATCTTTTGCTAATATTTATCTACATTTTTATGATAATACTTTTTTTACTATAACAGTTTTAAAATGTTTAGATATATTGAAGATGCTATTTTGTTTGAAATTAATATTAATAAATACGTTAAACTTTTCTTATCTTTTCATCCAGAGTATTTAAATGTACTGGAAACTAATATTAATTTAAATAAAGTAGAATATTTAGATATTTCTTTAAAGTTAGAGGTTGATAAAATTTCATGTAATATACACTCATTGCCATAAAAATTTGCAAACAAACAAGTGTGGGATTGTTATGAAACTTGGCATGAAGGTACGTGTCAGGCAGATATGTAAATGATTAGAAAGGCTGCATGATTGCGCATTTCGTAATGACACAAGAGGGCATTGAACTTCTTTCTCCTCAGGTATAAAACAGGTAAGCAGAATTTGTTTTCATGTATTTAATCTGTCCAGAGGGAAGCTTTTTAATTAGTGATGCCAATATGCTGCATCCGGAGACGATATGAGCAGCTGTTCGAGAGACAAAGAATCCTAGAAATAATTGAAATTGGGTAGTCAGCTTGGCAAGTAGCTCGCCACCTAGGTCATTCTAATCTTACTGTAAGGAGGTTTTAGGACCAGTGGACAAGAGAGAGGTCTGTTACTCCCTTTGAATTGTGTTGAGAAGTTTAAAATATAATAATGTATAATTTTTAGTTTTTCTTTGGTTTGGTTTCAAAAAAAAATGTTTGCAATTTTTTTTTTAAAGTATGGTTTCTTAAATTTCTTTTTTTCTATTTTCACTTTTTGCTATTTTAAAGCCTTTAAAATTTATTTGCAATAGTACTTTCTGTCTCTGATTGAGGGCAATGCTGCTTTTTCAGTTTTAACTGTGCTGGAAAAAATTGGTTTGTTTGTGTTACATTTTGTTTGTTTTTTGTAAGACATTTGTTTCATGCAAGTTTTTAATCTGATTGATTAAATATTGGATGGTTCTTTCTCTGTTTTCTTTGGTTAATGTTTTAGCTTTTCTATTAATCTCTATACATTTGTGATTTAATTTCTTATATTGCAATGTGGTCTTTTCAGTATTTGGTAATCTTTCAACTTGATGGAATTTCCATATTTTATATAACATTTTTCTGATGGTGAACGTTTGACCTGTGAAACATGTTAAAACCTGCCAATCTGTCAAAAATCAAATTCAAAATTTATAAATGTTATATTTTATTTTATGTTATGGTTTATTTCTTTCATTATTTTTCATGCATATGTAATTATTTTTTCATGTTTTGAATTTATCTTCTTGCCATTTTTGTCATTTATTTTATCATGTACTTGTTCTCTTAATTGTTTTGGGGAGTAGTTTTCTTATTTCTAGGGGATTTGCAATTAAAAAAAATTCCGTTTTTCTATTATTTTTTGTATATTTTAAAAACTTTATATGTAAGTTTTCATTGTAATATAAAGAAATTCTATTTAGTTTTATTTTATGTTTCTAATTTTTTTTAAATTTATTTCAACTGTTTAGATATATCAATAATTGTGTATGCATGTCAACCATAAATATTTATTTGTTTACTTAGAACAGTGATATCATTCTATGGTAATTTTTAAAGTTGCAAGATTCACTCTTTTTGGTGTTCACCAAATTGTTATTAAATAATTTGCAGTGTGTTGGCTTAGATTCCAAAAGTATGTTTAACCACACTTGTTTACCATTGTGTGTCCATTTTGATTTATTATAGTCTTAATTTCATTACTTATTTATTGTTACTTCATAAAATAATAGTAATTTTTATTTAACCTTTATTTATGAATTGAGTGTTGCATTTTTGTTCTTTCTCTCTCTCTGTTTTCTTTATTTTTGGTTTACAAAAAGAAATAATTATTCTGAAAGATTTCCTTGCTAAAGATTATAAAATAAATTGTCAACACTTGCTTATTATTCTTGATACAAGAGTGGTTCAAAAAGTACTTGTATTTGAAGATAGATGTCATCATTTAGGTGAATTGTTGTTACTATTTGGTACTACCATCTGTTAAATGGAGGTCAAAACAAATTTGACATTGATTCATATGTTAGTTTTGATTTGGTAATCATTTACTATTAAATCCAAATTTGATTGCTACCTCATCGAGTTGTCACCATCGATGATAAAAGGTTTCATCTTTATACGCCCGAAACCTAGTAATAGTGGATTGCTTCAGGTGAATCTACTTCAAAGAAGGCAAAGGTGATCTCATCGGCCGGAAAAGTCATGACAAAGAATTTTTAAGGTGCAAAAGGTGTCATGATTACAAATACGAGCAACTGAGACTTAGACAGCTGTCTAGTAAGTCATGATGCTTACTAAAAACAAACCATTTTCGATGCTCAAGCACCATCACTTGGAATTTCTAAGGACTTATCGAGTGACTCTCGTATTATAGTTTGCCTAGTCAGTAAATAGGAGGGCTTAAGGGTTAATAATGGTGTTCGACAGAGTGACACTCTTTCATGCCATCTCTTCAACATTGTGCTGGAAAAGCTAATTTTTGATTCAAATATCGACACTTGCATTAACATCTTTTACAAATCACTTCAGGTTCAGATGATATTGATATTATTGCTAGAAGCATTCTTTTCTTTAATGATTGTTGCAAATCGTATGGAATTGGCAATAAATGAGTCTAAAACAAAGAATATGCCTGTGTTGAAAACACTATCAAGCGATACACTCAATCATTTAAAAATTGACCACTACGTGTTTGAAATTGTGCCATGTTTTAATTACCTGAAATCTCTGGTTAACACACAAAAAAAATGACATTTCTAAGATCCAAAATCCTATTTCACTAGACAACAAAATGTTTTTTGAACTCCACTCTTTACAGAGGTCCCGATTTCTCCACAGAAAAACAAGCTTATTATTTATAAAACAATTTTTTTTAGCTGATTCTAATGTGAGACTCGGGAATTTATCCTCTAACAATGTGGGGAATACAAAATTGCAGATTCTGAGAAAAAGGTTCTCAGAGGTGTTCTCAATGGTGTTAAAGAAAATAGCCTTTGGCGAAGGCTTTTTAATTTGGATATTTATGGAATATCTAATGAGCCTGATATCATTAAATGTATTAAAGTGAAAGGAATGAACAGTGCTTCTCATATTGTTAGAATGGTTGAGAAAATTTCTGTAAAGAAGATTGTTGCTGCAAAGCTCTTTACTAGATAGAAAAGTGGAAGACCAAAACTATGGTGGCTTGATTCTATTGAATCACTTTTTAAGGTGATGGAGGAGAGGAACTGACAGACTAAGGCAAAAGACAGGCTATATTGGAGGAATTATCTAAAGAAGATCTTAGCTCACCCTGAGCTGTTGAGTCAAATGTGATGCTGTGTCGAAAAATGTTATATCAAAGACAATAATGAAGAAATTTTAGTGCAGAGTATTGTACTTCAAGCTTAATGAATAAATTTAATGATAAGATAGGATTTAAAAATAATTTTGGAAAACTTAGGAACTTTTTTTCCAATTAAATTTATTATAATTAGAAGAACTTTTAAATGTAACAATAAAAAAAAGGTAGATTTGTTTTTAATTATACATATGAAGATTGATATTTATTGTAATTGCAAAGTATATAAAAAATATATTAATGTAGAGTACCAACACATAATTATTTGAAGATTTGAGTATTGTATGTGTAGAATATAAAGATTTTAAGAATACTATAAACAAGAGTAATGGTTTAATTTTTATTTGCTATAGTTATGCAATTTATTATTAGCTTTTATGCATATTTATTATGTACTTATTTTGTACATTATTAGTTATATTCAAAATCAGTAAATTATTTAATTAACTAAAAATTAAATTATGAATATTACCCTTAGTTAAAACATATACAAAATATTATAACGTAAAAAAACAGAAGTTTATTGAAATATTATAAAATATACATGATAATATTAGCTCAAAGCAAATATTAACTGATTTAAATACAAAACCTACCTTAAACAGCATAGGAGAGAATTAAGAGAAAAACAATTATGGAGATAATCCAATTTAAATACTGTCCCATTATTTGGAATGAGAAAAATGTGTTTAAACTAATTTCATAGATCCAATCAGCACATCTTCAGTAGTAACATTATAATTGATGGTAGAGACCAAGAATATTTAAAAAAAAATCATAAACAAGACGGAATTTAACAACAGAAAAATAAACTGGGAAACATATTCATTTTAATCAAAGTAAATAATATTATTTCAGAAATACTTTTAGGAACATAATTTAACATATTTTACATATTAGACTTATGACTAATATACAGGATATTTACATTAATTTGGATACGTTTAAAATTTGTCTGAAGGTAAAAGTCCTTTGAATTTTATTAAGAGTAATTTCAAACATAAAATTATGTTTACTTTTTAGCTGTTTTTAAATTTTGTGTTTCCTCTTTTTTTTTCCCACTTTGCATTATTTTTTGTTTTAAATTCTTTACTTTTACTTGATTAGCACTCATTCTCTCATATAGAAGTTATTACAACACTTAGTGTTTAAGGTTGAGCGGGATAATTGATTTATTAGCCTGAGAATGGTTTGACAGTTTGTTGTAACACATGATTTCTCACGAAAAATTTTAGCAATCTTTTTTAATTAGGTTGATTTATTTTGTAGTTTGTTCTTTTTTGATTTTCATTCTGTACAAACTGATTTTCTACTTCAAACTTGATTCTATATTTCATTGTCTACATATATATTTTACTTCATTTTTCTTTTTGCATCTTGTTTTTCTCAATTTATGGAATTTTCATTTTGTTTTTTGACATTTTTTGTTGGAGTGGTATTTACATCTTTTAAACAGCTAATCTGACAAAAGCCAGATCCAGAATTTATAAATGTTATATTTCATTTTCTTTAAATTCTTTTCATGATTTGTTTTGCTTTTCATGTCTTTGTACTTATCCATGATTTGATATTTATTTTCCTGCCAAATTTTATAAGTTTAGTATTCTTTCAGGTGTATTTATTTATTTATTGTGTAATTTTACTTTTGTTCTTGGTTTTATGCATTTAAAAAACTTTATTTTTTTTATAATTTTACGTATTCTAAAAATTTTTTGCAGTTTATTTAAAAAATTTTCTGATGTGCTAAAATTCTTGTTTTTATGTAAGGATCACTAACAAAAAAAAATATCTCTTTTATTATATATATTATTAAAAATTTTATTACCTTTTATTTTTTTAAATGTAATTTAATATTCCACTTTTAATTTATGTTAACATTAATTTACAATAAATTTAAATACTCTGCATAAAAAGATAAGAAAATTTTAACATCTTTATTATTATTAATTTGAAAGAAAATAATATCAATGTAACTAAATGTCTCAAAACTATTATAGTAAAAAATTATCTTCATAAAAATGTAAATAAATATTTATTAAGCAATTATTTGTAAGCCTTCCTTGTGGTATACTTTAAATCTGTTTAATGTCTTATTATTTAAAAAAAAATAGAAATTATCTTTTAAGACAAGCAACTCTAAATAATTGAAGGTTTCATATTCAATATTCTTATTAGTATTAAATTTCTTTTAGAACTTTAATTAAATCTTCTGTGTCAAAAGAATTAAAAAGATCTTCAAAATTATAGCTATAAATAACATAAATCTTGTTTATTATCAGCATATTTGACTATATCAGCACTATTTTTAATAATAACAGCAGCTATTAAACTTATCTGTAATATTATGTGTAATATTTTGTAATTTTTTACCAGCAAGAGTAATGAAATTATTCGAACCGTTTTGTTACAGATCTAAATTTAATAGGGTTTTTGTGAAATTTTGGTGTTAGAAATGTGGGTTAACATTATTAATTTTAATACCAATTTTCTTATAAAATGCAATAATTCTATTAGAAATTTCTTTCTGATTATTCATTGCTGTAAAGGAATTGCTCACTACTCTGTAAGAAATTATCAATATGAATTTTTTTTAACTGTGTTAACTCCTCTCAAGGCTCAAGTTGTACAGGTGTATATTATTATAGTTGCAATGAATAAAAAAGATAAAGGTTTATCATATATATGTCTCTATTATTTATAAACAGTAATGCATGTATGCAGTTTTTTTTTTTTTTTTTTTTTGAGCAAATTTATATTCTTGATCTCTCACTTTTTTTGATGATCATTCTTTGAACTTTTTAACATTTTTTAAAAGTTTTTTTCTTAATATTTTTAAAACTATTAATACTTTAAGTGTATATATTTTGTTTTCAAAGGAAATTGAAGAAGAATTAGATAAACAAAGACCTTTACTGACTGATGCTTTCAGTGTTTGTGAACAGCTTTGCGATATAATTAGTGATTCTGCTTCAAAAACTGAAATCAAGTATAAAGTGAATTTGTTAGAAAAATCCTACAGCACCTTGAAGAAAAAAATTGGTATATATATGTTTTTACTTCATTAATCTATATAATTTTGATAGTTATTTTTAGCTAGTATGTATTTATATGAAATATTTGTAAGTTTATAAATTTGTAATATTAGTTTTAATTATTTATGTAAAATAAAACAATCTAGCAAGAAATAGTTATTCTTGTTCTCGTTCTGAAATACGATTTTTTTTTTTTTTTGTATGAAGATAATAAAAAGGCTGAAGTTGAGTCATCTTTGAAAGAAGATAAAGTATTTTTCAAAGTATGTGAAGAAATCAATACATGGTTGAAAACTACAGAAAAATCTCTGTCTAATTCTGAGCCAGTATCTGCAGACATTTCCAAATTATTAAAAGAAACTGAAGATTATGAGGTATGAGATGAAATAAATTTATTTACATAAAGAAAAAGTTAGTCCCTATTTTATATATATGTGAGAGAAACTATGTATTATAAATGGGATCTTTTAAATTTAGTATGTTTATTTTTTACTGGAATATATTTTATTAGTAATTGTGTTAATGTTTTCTGCATACTAATAGTCTATAAATATATTTGCTACATATGTGATTGTAAAATTTACAATTTTATAAAATTAAACAATTGTTTTTATTACTGTTTATCAAACATAATAGCTCAGATTTTTTTAAAAAAATTAGAAATCTTATTGCAAAAAAATGGAGGAAAATTCAAGAAAATGTCATAGTATTTTAAAATAAGAAGTAGCCGCATGAGTATTTTTCATTGAATGTTTTCGTAATTGATTGATTGCTTATAAAAGTATAATTGGATTATATGCAAAATGTTATGATTACATAAAATTTATTCAAATGAAATTTTAATATCTGCTATATTATAACTATTGAAGGATGTTTACTTTTAAATTAATTAGCAGTACTTTTTAATTACTCATTTAAAAACGTTTTACGGTGTTTATATATATATATATATATATAATTCATTTTAAATTTTTAACATGTAAAAACAAATCATTTTAAGTATGTATCATATAAAAATTTCATATAATAAGCTGGTCTGTTTTATTTGTTTAATGTATTTTAGAAGTTATGCATATATATTTGTGTGTTTTATACATTTAATGTATAAATTTATTTGAAATGAAACTTTTATTATTCGAAGCTTTCATCTGAACACTGTGTTAAGAATTGAATTATAGGATGAACATATTATTATGAAATATATAATATGAAGTTATTTAGTGAATATACGGAATAAGAAGATATATTAGGCAAAAAATACTTGACACTGCTCAGTTAAAAGCATATATATATTGTTTAACAAGGTTAAATAGGAGGCAAATAGGGATGAAACAAATAATGATTGGTTCAGCTGAACATTTTTGCATAAATTGTTAGAAATCTTCCATCCTATCTCTTGTTCATTAGAAAAAAATATTATAATTTATAACAGTTTTTTTTTTTTTCTACTTGTAAGAAGGCATTTTTTTTTAATGTCAAATAATTACATATCTGTCCTTTATCTTCAAACATTTTTAAGAAAAATTATGAAATATATTTTAACTATCCTTAAAGGTACTCCCTCTTTTGTGGATCCATTTTCATTATTTCCCTCTAATTTATAATTCTAACTGATGTTTGTTTTTCTCGTGTTTCATTAATATACATAAAATTTTAAACATAAGTAGTAAAACGTTTAACACTGAGAATTGTATTACTATTCCAGTTGAAAAGAGATTATATTTTTCTCCTTCTCATGTGTTTATAATTCGATGGTGGTTCAAAAAGTACTTGTATTTGGTGACAGAGGACATCATTAAGGTAAATTGTTGTTACCATTGAGTGCTGCCGTTGTTACCATTGAGGATTAAATGGAGCCGAAACAAATTAACATTGATTCATAAGTTAATTTTGATTTGGTAATCAATTGCTGCCAAATCAAAATTTGATTGCTTCTGCGTCGAGTTGTTGCCATCATTTTGAGTCAAATCGTCATCGTCGGTGTGAGATCTGGATTCATCATTATGCATCGGAAATCAAGCCAAAAATCTAATCGTTTGGTTGCCATTGGTTGATGTCATCTATTAAATGGATCCAAAACAAATTTGGCATTGATTTAGAAGTTAGTTTTGATTTGGTTGTCGTTTGCTACCAAATCAAAATTTGACTGCTGACACATCTAGTGTCACCATCGATGATAAATAGATTCCTCATTATACACCAGGAACCAAGCAATAATCAGAACAATGAATTGTTTCCAGTGATCTGCTGCAAAGAATACGAGATTGGTATCATCGGCTGGGAAAGTTATGACGAAGAATTTTTGAGATGCGAAATGCGTCATGAACATGAATACAAGTAAATGAGACCTGAGGCAGCTGTCTAAAAGCAAACCATTTTTGATTCTATGAGCACCTTCTCTTAGATTTTCCAAGGACTTATTGAATGACCCTCATAATGAATTGTTTATTAATTAGTTGATGTTAACTTTAAATTATATATATATATATATATATAATAGATCCAGTGAAGTCCCCGGCCTACCATAGAAAAACACATTTTTTTGGCAAAATTAGTTTTTTTTATTCAACATAATTCCCTTCAAGGGTGATACACTGATTATAGCGACCCTCCAACTTTTCGATACCATTTTTGTAGTACGATTTGTCCTTTGCTTCAAAATAGGCCTCAGTTTCGGCGACCACCTCTTCATTGAACGAAAATTTCTTTCCAGCGAGCATTCTTTTGAGATTTGAGAACAGGAAATAGTCGCTGGGGGCCAGATCTGGAGAATACGGTGGATGAGGAAGCAATTCGAAGCCCATTTCATGAATTTTTGCCATCGTTTTCACTGACTTGTGACACGGTGCATTGTCATGGTGAAGCAGCACTTTCTTTTTCTTCAAATGCGGCCGTTTTTCGGCGATTTCTTCCTTCAAACGGTCCAATAACGTCATGTAATAGTCGGTGTTGATGGTCCTTCCTTTTTCAAGGGAGTCAATGAAAATTATTCCATGCGCATCCCAAAATACTGACGCCATAACCTTGCCAGCCGACTGTTGCGTTTTCCCACGCTTTGGAGCGAGTTCATCGTGTGCAGTCCACTCGGATGACTGGCGATTGGACTTCGGAGTGAAAGGATGGAGCCATGTCACATGTTTCATCCATTGTCACATATTGACGCAAAAACTCGGGTTTATTACGCTTGATCATCTTCAAACACTGCTCCAAATCATCAACTCGTCGTTGTTTTTGGTCAAAAGTGAGCTCGCGCGGCACCCGCTTTGCACAGAGCTTTCTCATACCCAAATATTAGTGAATGATATGATGTACACGTTCAGTTGATATCTTTAGAGTGTCTGCTATTTCATTCAATTTCAATTTACGGTCATTCAAAATCATTTTGAGGTTTTTTTTAATGTTTTCGTCGGTAACAACCTCTTTTGGGCGTACTCTGCGTTCACCGTCTTCGGTGCTCATTTCACCACGTCTAAACTTAGCATACCAATCCTTGATGGTTGATTTTCCTGGGGCAGTGTCCGGAAACTCGGCATCAAGCCAAGTTTTTGCTTCAACTGTATTTTTTCCCTTCAAAAAGCAATATTTTATCAACACGCGAAATTCCTTTTTATCCATTTTTTTCACAATAACAAAAGTTGCTTCACTCAAAATGCTATAATTTGCAAACTAATGATCCGACAGCTGTCAAATTTATACACGCATCTTTTGAGGGTTAGGGCTAACTAAAAAACATATGGATTTAATTCTAGTAGCGCCATCTATGTGTCAGGCCGGGGACTTTTCAATTGACCTGTTATAGATAGATAGATATATAATTGTTCTGTTTTTGAAGAAAGATTTTTCAAAGTTTCATTTATAATTGGTATTTCAAAATTTCAGGTTCTTTACAAACAAATTATGAATAAAGAACATGAGGTTTACTTATGTTTGAGTAAAGGATCTGATATGGTAAATAAATTGTCTGGTAAACAAGAATCAGCTTTAAAAACAAAGTTGGACTTCATTAAGAAACAGTTTGATAAAATAAAGAAAAATGCAATTGACAGGTTCGTTTGTTTCTTTTTCATCAATAATTCTTTTATCTAGTGAGTTTTTATATCATGTTATTTTTTTTCCTTTAATATACTATTTATTTTTTTTATATTATGGAATACTTATTTATTTTAAAGATTCAGAAATACTATTAAGCAACTTTTACAAGCTCTCTTGTCTTTTTTTTTTTTTTTTTTTTTTTTAAGAATCAAATAAAGCTGTAAAACACAATTTTTTCTATCTGTCTATAAATGGATGCAGAAAATTATTATTACATTTGTATAAAGAACAAAAAAATGTTTCCTTTTTTTTTTAAATTAAAACTGTTGTCTTTAATAATTTAAAAGAAAGTAAATTAAATTTTTATATGGTACAAAGAGGAGGTTTGTTTATACAAGGATTAAAGTAAAATGTGAAATACTCTATTTGTATTAATACCTGATTAAAAGAATTTTTTTTATATAATTATGAGGTGTATTTCAGTATCTTAAAACCACTGAGTTCCTGTGCTTAAATTAAAAAGCAAATAAAATTAATTTACTTTTATATTAGTGCTGCCACAAATATTGTGTTCTACATCTTCTATTTTAAGTGTTTGATAAATTTTTATAGCAGTTTCTGAAATACTTAAAGGGCTTAAGTAATTTTCTCCTTTTTGAAATGCATAACTAACAGCTAAAAAAATAATGTATATTTATATATATACACACATATGTATAGTTGAACCTTGCATTGTGGACTCTTGGTCTTTTTTACTGGTTTCACACTTTCCTATTTAAACAATATTTTTTAAATGTGTATAGTGACCTGAGAAAATGAAAGTCCATTTACCATAAACTGAATTTTCTTTTCCACAGTTTTTATGTGGGTTTTTAAAGGTACTTTTTACATATACCTGTTAGGATCTAGAAAGACAACATTCCTGTACTTTTGTCTCAAATCCCACTCATCAGCCATCCTTCCCACTACTAAGAACATACTGCTTTACTTCACATTACACCCTCTTTTAACCCTTGGACGGTTTAGGGAATCAACTATTTTTACTCTTATTATGCACAGTGCTATGATCAAATAGTTGCTGAATGTGGCAATCATTTTCTCCTGAGCTGCTTCTGAAATTCTTACTCTTCTGATTATGATACAAGTAGATCGCTCGCTTTTAAAAGATAGTTCTTAAAGAATTATTTGCAGTAAATTAATGTAATATTTACAGTAATTGTATTTGGCCTTTTAAAATAATTCAGTAAATGACAAATATTAGAAATATAAGTTTACAAAGTCTTAAAATTAAGATATCTAAATAAATACATAAAATTTAAAAATTTATGAAACATTTAATTTTTTTAACCATAAACTCTTTTTCTTTCTGTGTGACACACTTTAAAATATGGAATTATTCATCATATGTATGTTATCATAAAATTTAATTATCATCAAAAAATTTTCTAGTTTTCCCTTTTAAGCCATTTCTGTAACAAGCTTCCACCAAATTACACAAGAAAAATAACTAGATCGGTAACATTTGCCTCTTTATGCAAAAAATATCATGATACATGTACTACCACCTGTATGCTATCGAACCAACTAAATTTTGTCTGTAAGTATCATTTGTAACACAAACAACAGAGGAAACTATACACGAAGGAACTTGGCTCATCAGCGCACATTGGAAAAAAATTTCGTTATGCGATTTGGGCTCACTTGCAACCATTTGTATCAAAATTCTTTATTTGGTAGTTTACAACTCAACTTAGAAGTTGATATCAATAAATTAATATAAAATTCATTATTGCTATTTTTGCTTAACTTTTACTGGTTAAATAGAGTTAACAGACTTGAAGAGAGGGTCACAATGTCGAGTAACTGAATGAAAATCACCACTGTGTGATGATGAATTCTATTTAAAAAGATAATTTTATGTTGAATTATAATTTCTGTGAATTGGTTACCTAAACAATTTGCAATTTTGAAAAGAAGTATAGAAAAGTCATTGAATTCAATAGCTTTGATGTATAGTTATCTTAATAACACAATGTTTATTTTGTGTTAATTCTTGCATCAAGCCCGAAAATTCTCTTTAAATCGAATAATAACTCACAATTGGTTGAAATAGTATCACTTTTACAATTATAATTAGTTACTAAATTTACTGATATAGCTGTTAAAATAATGATTTTTTTATGTAATTTAGACATACCTGCCTTCGAAGTTGTTGCGAAAATTGTAAGAAATACCATTCTGCTATTGAGACGTTTATTCCTTGGTTGAATGATGTTGAAGAAAGGTTTAAGAATGTGAAGCTTGAAAATTTGAGACGGGAAACATTAAGCAAACATTTGAAAGAAATGCAGGTAATATTTTGTGAACTACAAATTGATTTCATTTATTGAATATAAATGATTCGTATGCATATAAATATAGTTAAATTATTCTTGAAAATCAGTTCTTTCCAACAGTTTTACTTTAAAAAAATTTTAATATGTAATGCTGCAATTTTATTTGTGTTTTTCATTTTAAAATTAATATGTGGTCAAGTTTGTAATTGTATCTCTCTTATCTTAAAAATCAGGCTAACTCTGTTTACACATGGTTGTCAGGATCCATAATTTCTATACTGTAGAATAAGTTAACTTTCGAGTTGCAGTTTTAATATTAATTGAGTCGAAAATCAAACATACATTTGTCATATTGGTGTTTGCAGAAATCCTAGCCCTCTTTTTCTGGACAACCTTTTATCATAATCAATGTTATCAATAAACTGGAAAAATTTATAATCATTTTTTCACCATCTGTGAAGTACAGACTTAGGCAGATTAAGATCTTTAGCAATTTCTGCTTGTTTATAATGTATAGTTTTCCCTCAACCGTATAATTCCATTCTTTATATTTACTCTATCAATAATATTTATAATTAACATGTAAATCAATTATACTAAAAAAAAATCTTTATAACTCTTAAACTGGGCCTGTAGAGAATTATTTAATGTACTGCTAATCTCATTGACTGCAAGATCTTAAAAATAATCTTTTACAAAAAAGTAATCCAATCTTGAATATTTCTCTTCCAGCGAAATGCTGATTCATGTGTGTGAATTAGAAAGAAACATATAGATATTTATGCCTACTCTTATCAGGAAATTTTGTTATCATCCTAGCAAAAAATTTCATCCGAATTTCATAAAAACAAAAATAAGAATTATAATGCCCTAATATTTAAGTGTGATATCATAAGCAATTGCTTTTCGAGAGAACCATTAAACCACATGCTATAGTGTTACTAACAGTGTATTAACAGAGTCTAACTGTTGAAATTTATTTATCTTTACAGAAAATGGGGAAAGTTTATTAGATGTATCTTATTTATTTTAATATATTTTTTAGTTTTTAATTTTAAATTGCATATTTTTGTTTTTACTTTTGTGTTTGAAATTAAAATATGTACCAAATTGTAAAAAACAAAGAGAAAAGTTTTATCATTTTAAAATTGATCATTGTTTTTATTTAAACATGCATGTTTAAAATTTATATAATTTCTGTTAATTTTTAAATGTGACTTTTTGCTTCATTTTGATGTTCTTTTGAATTTATTACGTAATGTTTTTAATATCATCAATTATTTTTAAATTGAATCTTAACTATTTTTTAAATATAAGTTCACTGTAGGATTTGTAAAACATGTAGTTTTAATGAGCCTCTTTGATTTAGTTAATTTACTATAATTTTTTTTGGCTTAAAATTTATTGAAATATGCATGGAAGTTTTCAATCTTTTTTGAGATCTTGAGTTCGAGATATTGCAGTAATTTTATAAATATTAAAAGCGTTTTTTGTTTTGCATCCAGATGCAATTAGTTTCATCTTTCTTTTGTATTTTTAACTTTTAACATTTTGTTATTAAATGTAGTGTTAGCTTTTAAAAATAAAATGCAACAAAGAAAATGGTTAAGTAAAGATAAATACTTTTTGGATACTTTCAGCTAAAAAATATATACATTCATATCTTTTTCATGTATCCATTTTTTTTTCCTGTTTAAACTTCTTAAATTGTTATGAATTGCATAGGGATTTTGTGTGTGTGTGTGTGTATTATTCTTATCGTTGTGTACAAAGACTGCATTTTTCTGCATATATTAATATTTTTTTTCTTATAGGCACTGAAAAGTGAATTATCAGTTCATTTTCAAGAATACCAAAATATCCAGCAAATTGGAGATGGAATTCTTTCAACTTCTGAGAATGATAAAGAGTTGATGAAAAAGCAACTTGGGAACATGAAAAAGAAATGGAATGATCTTAATAATGGTAATAAAAGAAAAATTTTAAATCCATCCTCTCCTCCCTTCATTTATTTAAAACTATAGAAAGAGAAAGCAGGACTTATAAAATACATTAATTGAATGAAATTTTTGGCTGGTATTTAAATAAAAGTTTTGGTAAAAGAAAAGCTGCTTTTTATCACGAATGCACTCAAATCTAATTTTATTTAACTTTTTAATCATCCATTTATTTCTGCTGACTTTATTCATCTTTTATTTTGAATCCTTAATTAATCTATAAAATTTTTGTTCCTCTTTCATATTTTCACATTTTATTTCATATTTCACTCATTACTATTTAATCACGATAAAATTAAATATATTAAAGAGAAAAATAAGCATTAACAAGGTAAAAAGAATTTTTTGTTTAGTATTATTTGTGAATTTTCTTTAATCATTATCAATTTCAAAATCATGGTTCTAATCAATGATATTTATTTATTAATTATAAAAAATTTGGAGCACTATCGTTTAGGTTGGCCAATTCTGTATGATGAATTTTAACAGTTATAAAAATGCTGTGTAACTGTAGAAAATTATAAGCCTTTTCATTTAAAATTATTTTGAGATTTTCTATTGAAGTTCTTAAAGAATTACCTAGTTAAAGTTGCTTTGAAACTTCATAAAAGTATCTTTGGAAAGTCTTGTATATTATTTTCCGACTCACTTAGATTCTTACAACTACATTCATTACATCAGTGATGTCAATGGTGGCTCTCAGTGTTACATGCCACTCTTCATTCAGATAAGTGCGGATCACATTGAAAATTTAAATCCCTTTTTCTTTTCAGAACTTTTTCCACTGAATTCTGTTTAACTAAGTAATTCATATTTTGTTTTAGAAATTTTATGTTGCGGGTTTTTTTTTTTTTTTTTTTTTTTTTTTTTGTATCTTGATAATTTTGCTAATGCTATTTTAATTATAAATAAAACCACATGCATTTACACTGCTAGAGCCACCAATGAACTTGTGTAACTGTAACATGTGCAAAATATTTTTCCGACTTTGTGAGTAATATTTAATTTCTTTGTTAGTTTTCCTATCAGCTAAGTGCCCTATATTATGCTTTTTCAAAAAAAATTGTGTGCTGATTTTTTTTATTTAAAGTTAAAGCTCTTTATTGGAATGCAATTTTTATGCACCAAAAATTAATTATATATATATATATATTAATTTCAGACTTTTGAATTAAATTTCTTATGATAACATGAAATCAGAAACTCAAAATATGAACAAAAAGTAATTTTTTCCAAAAGATAAGTCTACAGACATTCAGTTGTTTCACAATAGTCTATTTTGTCCTCTATGTGTCTGCAGGCGGAATTGGGAATGAAGATATGTTGGACCCAGTAGCTCTTATCGAAAGCATGGTATTGTTGTTAGAAATGCACTTGAAGAATTAATGACCAGAATAGAATTGCCTTGTGATAAACTTGTTAATGTTCTATCTACCTGAGCTCCAGCTATGATAGGAAAAAGCTAAGGTACCATTGATCTTTTAATCAACGAATTACATTGATTGAAAGATGAATAGGCCTAGAATCCATATTTCTCTTCACTGCATAAGCACTATACTTTTCGTAGCACTTGAGACCTGTATAGAATATGTAACCATATTAATTAAATGAAATTCAAAATTTTATATGTAGCTGTACTGTGACTCCTTATTATATATGAAAAACTGGAATGCAGCTCTCTCATTGGCCTCATGCGTAACCACCCAATCACCCACCCTATATATATATATATATATATTTGCTAAGACTATGTTTTATTAATTTTTTAGTCTTAGGAACTAAAGTACAATCTATGGAAGATCTGTTCCAAATAATATTAGAGTTTGAAGAAAATCTACGAGATATACAACATGGAATTCAACGCCTGGAAGATAAAATGTGCTCTCATGACGCCTTGGGAGATGTTTCATGTGATCCTGTTTTGTTGGATCGATTAAAAGTAGGTTTATGATTGTCAAAATTGAATATTACAGTTATTTTGCCATTTGTCATTGTTACTATTTTTTTTATGTAAATATGGTTTTATAATTGTAACACCTTTGTATATGAACATGTATTCAGATTTAAATGTATTTTGCAAAGTTATTTTAACAGAAAATCAGAGAGATATGACAATATTTGCAAGAGAATTTTTGTTTTGAAACAAACTAAATATTTCTGTCTCGCATGAATTAGGTCACAAAAATAGAAAAATATTAAACTAACGTATAAAAACTATTATAACAACAAAAGTTTGATTTCTGCAGTTTTGATAAAGCCTTGTTTAATTTACAGATTTTACATTATAATAATGCCTCGGATCTTAAATCATTTTGAGTATGTTGAATTTAAAATGAGCCTTTTTCATAATTTTGTAAATAATATTCAAGTGCATCATTAAATACTAATCAATAGCTTGCATGGTGACTTACAGGCTGCAAAAATTCAATTTTACTGATTTTTTTTCATATTGACATTAGATAAATTTCGCAGTTACTACGTTTGATCTTAAGTTGACCTCCTGAAGGATTAGCACAAGCTGTTCAACATATGGAATCAGGCATACTCTATTAATTTGTGCATACATTTTGACAGAACCAGCTTTCTTGTGCATCAGTGTAGAATATATGAAATAATACATAGAGGGAGCTTTTGAACCATGATTTTTTATTATAAACTGGGATAATTTTTAGCTGTTCCAATATGCATTTGTTTCCAGAAATTATTAGGATGGGGCTTATAATTCAGTCCAGTTTTTCATTTTAGAAAAAAACAGTCAACCCTTTTTAGATAATAGGATATATAATCCAATTACATACATAATAATAATAAAATTGTAAAAAAATTGTTATAATTTATGGAGAAAAAAAGTATTATTAGGGATTAAAATTTTCTTCCTCTACTCCAATATGAAGAGTGAACTCAACAGGTGAAATTACAAAGATTAAATCAATTGTAATTTTGTATAGTAATTCATATTTCTAGTAGTTTAACAAACAGGTATGATCAATGTTTTTTCTTTGAATGTGAAGGAGAAAATATGGAGGTAAATATGAAAGGAGATGGGCCAGTGAAAAATAGATTCGCTTTTAGGGCTCTGTTAAACAATATGCTTTTACTTAGTAATTTTTAAAATATCCTAATGGATTTTTTGTAAAGAAATGACACAAAAAGAAAAATTATTTCTGTACTTTACTTTTTTTTTTCAATTTCAGGTATTGCTTGAAGAGGCTGTTGGAATGAAAAATAATATACATAAGTTAAAAAAATTTGCAAAAGTTGTCATGCAAAAAGCTAATGAAAGCACAGATACAACAGAGATTTTAAATAATGTGGATGATGTTGAAAAAAGACATAGTGCTGTTACAAAAAATTTAGAAACTCGTTGTACGATTTTAAGTGCATCCCAAAAGATCATCTCACTCTTCATGGTATACAAAATTTCAGTTCATTAGTTTTTAATTAAATTTTTAAAATGCTTGAAAAAGTCTGTGAATTAATTATTTGATTCTCTCTCTCTCTTTCAAAATATCTAAATATGCAGTTTTCTAATATTACATTTAATTGAAACTTAATTGTATTTTCCTACTTCAGGCTGATAATTATATTTTATTCATTTTATATTTTGTAATATAAAACATGTTTATACTTTTTAATAACATATTATGGTTTCTTTAAATATTGTTTTGTAAATTAATAATGGTTATAAATGAATTTTCATTATATTTCTAGGAACAAGTCAAAAGTCTTCGCACAGAATTGAACCTCTTAGATGAGTCTTTCGATAAATTGCGCCCTATTGCTCGGGATCTTAAGAGTCTGAAAAGTCAATTGAAAGACTTAAAGGTAAATTATAGTGTTCAAATTAATTAGTATTTCTTAAATTTATTTATTTTAGAATATGAGGGCATTTTGATGACTGTAAAGATTAAGAATGACTTATTCACATTATTAGCTGCCATTTCTAACTCATAAAATACTTTTCAAAATTTATAGTTGTATTATGAATTGTTTAGCTCTTTACATTTTTTTTTTTTTCCCCAATTATATGAGGCTACAATCCCATAGTACACAATATGTAGAGCGGGGGTTGCTCTCTCAAAATATGTATGAGGTTACAGGCAACTATTTATATTTTCATGTGAATTTGAAATAATAGTTATACCATTTTTATGTTAAGTGAGATATATATAATTATTTGTAAATTTATTGGTACTCTCATTTCATAGCCAAAAAGTATGTATTTAGAGTGTGTGCTGTAGAATACATTACAATCTCTAATGCTTAAAAAGAAACTGCTTGTATCCATTGAAAGTTGTAATTTTTGAATTATTTTTACATGTTTGTGGCATACTTCTGGTTTTCTATCAGATAATATTTTCTTAAGTTCTTTGAGTTATAGTTGTAGAATTTTTAATTATATTCAGAAACACAGATATATTATATGTCAGGATATTTATGCTCTGTTTTTTTATGTGTACCTTGTTTAATTTTGTATTCATGAATGAAGTCTGTGTCCTTATATATTGAATAGGATATTCGATTAAGTCTTCTTCAAACTAAGAAAAAGTATGAAGATTCTGAAAAGATGTATGAAGATATTGCAAAACAGGATCATAAAACTGAAACTAAAAATTATTTAGAGCAGGTAAGATTTAAAAATTCCTGGCCTATCTCTTAACAATGATATATTGGAGTAGCTTCAAAATTTTGTATGCATCGCAAAACCAATTTTTGGCCATCCACTTAGAGATATTAGAAAATAAGAGAATAAAAAATTTTTAGAATAATATTTTATTTCTTGAAAATATGTTCATCATTAAAGAAAGTATATTTTATACACAATTGAAGCATAATCATGATATATACAAAAATCAATGCATCTATTTTTGATTGATAATTTCAAAAGTATGAATTTTTAACTTTAATTGATTGGGAACAGCTGCAACTTTGTGATGGAATATGGAGGCTTGACTAAAAAAAAAATAGTAGAGGAATAAGGTTTGCTACTTATTAGAAAATGTTAATTATTTTTATAAAAAGAATTATTTTTATTTTATTTCAATTTTCAATCAATTGATCAATTTTCTCATTAATTTTTTGATTGAGAGGATCAATTTTCTGTATATAATTTTTTGTTATTTAATGTGAATCTTAATTTTTATTAGATAAATACATTAAACAGACAAATCATTCGACTAGAAGAACACATAAATGAAAGGGAAATGACCATTACTACTATGATAACTCGAATTGAAAATTTTTATTCCACATATTCGGAAACAGAGAAAATTGTGAAATCTTTCCTGAAAAAAGAAGAATCATTTGAAGCTTCTATAGGTGATGTGGAAACAATTCGTAAACATCAACAAAAATTTAAAGTAAGTTTTTAATAAAGTTTCAGTAATATTGCTCTTTTCTTAACAACTGTATAAAACACAAATCACTCTAAGAATTTTTGGTTCATTTCATGTAGAAAATTTTTAATTATAGGAATTTCAGTCATCTGAGGTAATACCTTTAAGTAAACAAATAATGGAAGTAAATAAAATTGGACAAGGTCTAATTCAATCTGCAACAAATGGAGTTGATACAACAGACTTGGAACAGAAACTGGAATTGCTTAACAATTGCTGGAACAGTTTGCAAGAATCTGTAAGTAAATTAAAGCAATTTTCTTCCACAACAAAATTGATTCTTTTTTCATATATAAATAACTATTGTTGCTCTTTTACAACATTATTTGAGTTTGAATTCTCTAACTTTCAATTGTGTTTCGCTATCCAGTTTTTACTTCAGAAATCCTTTTAAATAATTTCAAAAGGGTTAGGGGGGTATACTATATACTTTTGTAAAATTTATTAATATTATTTTAGCAATTTATTAGATTTTTTAAACTATTTCTTTAATGTGTTATTTTTAAATTTTTATTTTCAAAATGAATAGTAATTGAGAAATGAGTTTATTTGTCAAAATAACTGGTAGTTGAAAAATTAGTTATTATAAAATCGAGGTAAATTTAATTTTCAGCATGTAATTTAACTCAATGTTAATATATTCATCTAGAAATATATAGCACAAAGTGTTTTTGTTTTTGGAGATTTTTTTTTTTTTTTTGTTAACTAGTATTGCTTTAAGTAAATTATTTTAGTTAGTTGTTAGTAATTTTACAAATATATACATTTCCAATTTAAACCTGGAATTCTTGCATTCAGTTACATATGTTTTAAGTACTGGAATTTAATTTTTCTTTCCTTTTTTAGTACTTAGTTATCTAATTTTTTTAAAAAAATATATATAAAATAATCTAAAATTTTCAGATTAATGAAAAGGAGAAAAAGTTGGACATAGCTTTACTTCAATCAGGAAAGTTTCAGGAAGCACTTAGCGGTGTTCAGAAATGGCTTGTTGATACAGAAGAAATGGTATCAAATCAAAAGGCACCTTCAACTGATTTTAAAGTTGTTAAAGCCCAAGTTCAGGAACAAAAGGTTTAAATTCTTCATCTATTTCAATCATTATATATTAACCGTTTGTCTGGGTCAAAAGCAAAGTTTTTCTTATACATTTGATTTTCATATATGTATTCATTTATGAAAATTGAAAATCCTTTTTTGGTCAGTGGTTAATATGATATCTCAATACCAAAAAATTTAATTACGTGTTTAAGTTTAATATTAAACTACTTAACTTTTTAATTACCTTTGTATTTTAAAATATGTTTTGGATCTGATTATTAATTTAAAAAACTGTGCAAATTTTAAGTATAAAGTTCTAAAAGTACTTTTAAGATATCATCAATAGTTTTTATACAATTGTGGCTGTAGATTGCATACATTTTATTAATTAAATTTTCACTTCATTGTATTTTTCTTGTCCTGTTTTTAATTTTTATAACTTTATTGTTGAAAGTGTTTTCAAATTAATATACATGATAATTCATAAGTAAAGTCGGAAACGTCTTATTTATTCCTTATCAAAATTTATTTTTATATGTAGTCACAGTAAATCACATTCTTGACTTTATACATCCTCTGATGCATTAAAATTATAATCCAAATTTAGCTAAAATATTCTAAATTGCTTAGTTTAAAATATAGCTCGTCAATGTAAAATTTGCATTTTTTTCCATTATAAGAACAGCAAACATTCTTGTTTAAAATTTATCTTAATTTTGCAACATGTTTCTCTCTTTTGTTATTTCTTCTTCAAACGGTTTTAGATTCTTCAATATGGAACATTCACTATTTAAGTTCTAATTCCCTTTATTTAGTATGTGTGCAGAAAATGAAAGTATAATTTATTTAGAAAAATATGTCTCAGAAAATGTCACTTAATCATTTGCCTGTGACCTTTATCTTTTTTTTTTTTTACTAAAATAAATTTCATATCTTTTCCTCGCCATCCTCTGCAATCCTTTATATATGTTTATCTTTCAGTTGGGTTGTTTATAGGTTTTCTCGATTTGTTTATCTGTCTAAATGTTATAATAGAATAGAAAGAAGAAAAAAATGGTAATTACTAAGTATTCTGCATATGCAGTAAAGGCTTTTTCCCAACAAGGCAATTATTTATTCTTTTCGGTATGCATAGAATTTACACATTTCCTCCCCCTCCTTGTATTCATACACCTGTTAAAGCATGTCATTTATGTATGTTACAAGTCTCAAAACTCATTTATTTCAATAAATTAATAAACTAAATCGTTTTCAATTAATTTCCAAACATTATTAGAATACTTGATTTTTGCATTTCAAAACGTTTATTACTCTTGGTGTTAGTGTTTCAGTATTAAGTTAATATGCCTAAGTATACATTTTTATTTGTTTGTTGAATTGTTAATTTTAAAAAATTGAAAAACGTTAAAGCTATTGTTAAATATTAAAAAGTAAGATTTGTTTTGAAAAGTATTTAAATTATTTTTAAAGACAAATATGTTAATGTATTTTCATGTTATTATTACATATTGTTACACATATTGATTTGTTTTATATATATATAATTTCAGTTTTTGAAAAAGATGCTGCTAGATAGACAAAATAGTGTTATATCATTAAATGTTATGGGAACAGAACTTGCTTCTAGCACAAAAACAACTGAACTGGAACAAGCAGAAACTTTGATGAAAAGTATTACATCTCGTTTTGATGAATTGATTTCTTCAGCTGAAGAGCGCATGACTGTTCTTGAGAAAATTGCACCTTTTGCTCACGAATTTCAGAATATTTCAACTCCTCTTATTGAATGGGAAGAAAGTTGTGAAAAGAAATTGTTATCCATGTCGTCTGTACCTGTTGAAGAAAATAAAATTAAAGTGATGGTCACTGAGCATCAGGTAGTTATTACATTATAAAATTTTATCCATTTTTTGTAGTAGTTTCATATTTATATATAAATGCACATATCTGTATGATTTGAATAATTTATTTGTTCCCAATATTTTCATGTATAGAATTTTTTTTTACTTGTTTCCTTTAATATTTGTGTTGAAAACAAAGTCTCCCTTCTGATGATAAAAGTAACTTATTTTATTTAATGAAATTTTATAGTATAACTAATTTAAAAATTTCATAAATTTTTAATGTAAATTCTTTAACCAGTCTTTTCAGTTGCAAAGGTTGCATAAGAAACGACATTATAGTGTATATATATATATCACTTAAAAAGTTCCTTAGCCTATTGCACTGAGGTTCATGATCACTTGTCAAAGATATGATCTTTTGAATCTTTTCCTTTACAATTGTGAAATTTGAATTGATTTTTCATGAAAAGCATGGATTCGGGTATGTAGTTTTTAAAGTTTTAAATCTGTAACTGGAAATATTTAATTATAATGTTTTATTGTTTCGAAAAAAATCTTAAATTTTTAATTGGATAATTTTAATAAGATATTTTTAATATATAATTTTAACTGGATATTTTTAAATGGATAAGTTTTAATTGGATAAATTTTTTTAAATGAATAAGTATTAATTGGATAATTCTTATTTGGATAGTTTAATGATGGTTTTTGTTTAAAAAATTTTTAATTGGAAGGTTTTTAGGTGAAGAATATATTTTATTAGTTTGGAAAACAACTGTTTTTGAAAATAATTAGTAATTGAGATATCTCGCCATTCAATTTTTCTTCTTTGTTTATTGTTTATTTTCCTTTAAATTACAATTTGAATTTTGGAGTAATCCATTTTTATCCAACAAGATGCATTGGGGAGGGTTGGTACCATAGAACTAGTTTAACCCCACAATTCAGTTCCCAGTCTGAATATGCATGTTTTGTTTTGTTGGGTATTCAAATTATTCTTTGGTTCAAATTAGTTTCAAATTTGATTCAATTTTTATTCATCTTTTAGTTTCAAATTTGATTCAATTTCATCTTTTTTACTTAGTTCTATAAATGTGTTTTTTGTTTATTTTGGATTTTAATTATTCTCTTACTTGTATGTTTTTTAATGATAAATTCATTGATTTATCTTATATATATATATATATATATATAACTATAAATAAAATATTGTTATAAATAAAATATTGTTTGTAAACAAAATGGGACTTATATTTATTTTTTAAATTCTTACTTCACTTTTTTAAATATGTGTAGTAATGTGTTCCTTATTTTTCTTTATCAGAAAGTATCTACTGATATTGCTAATCACAAGAAGTTTGTGGATGAGTTAAATGTTATCTATGGAAAACTCAAAAAAATTGCAAATACTAGTGAATCAGATTCTTTATGTCAAAAAATTGATGCAGTCAATGAAAAATATATTGAAATCAAGAATTCAAGTGAAAATGTTGGTTCTCTTCTTAAGGAAGCTCAGAGAGGGGTTGGACAGTTTTCTGCCACATATACTAAAGTTGTATCATTTATAGAAGAAACAATTGTTTATTTAACTCATTTCCAAGTTTTAAGTGTTTATTCTGATAAACTACAGAAGCAACTAACAGAATTAAAGGTAATGTGTTTTTTTCTACAAAGACTTCGTAAAATTCAGTGTTTGAAAAAAATTTGGTCTAATGTTATGAACCAATAAATTGTCATGGACTTTTCTTTGTTTGTTTTCTTTAATTTGTATTTATCTGTAAAACATATTTCTATTATTTGCTGTGTAATATTGTTCTATTAAAATCTATAAAATAAGCCATTTTTCTTTGATATAAATGATCATATTATTGAATTAATGGTGATTGATAGTGATATATTACTGAGTAATGAGCATATTATTAAATTGATAATGGTGACCATATTATTGAATTAATGACACGATTATTAAAAGGATTGTTTATATTTTCTCTTGTGTATTAAGATGAAAAATGGAACATGTTGCTTTCTTGATAAATGCATTACTTTTCTTAGAAAGTAGCCAATCTTTTTGTCTGATCTTTTGTTGGTGAGAGATTTAAATACTCTTATTTAATTACTTTTTTATAGAAACTGAAAGAAAAATTGAATAATGAACATTCAAATATTGAAAAAGTTGTGACCTCAGGTGAACAAATAATGAAACTTGCATCAGGTATCTTTTCTCATTTCATTTGAATTTGAAACATTTAGGATTGCTTATATATATATATATAAAATCATTTTTTTAGAAAACTAATTTGCAAAATTACTTTTCAGGTGAAGATTCTATTCAAATGAAGGAAAAACTAGATGCTTTGAATATTAAACTTTCTGAAATTTCAAACAAACTGAATGAAAGATTGAAAACAGCAGAAGAAACTCTACCTTTGGTGGAAAAATTTTATTCAGCCATCAACAAATTATCTGTGTGGTTAGATTCATTGGAAACTTCTCTTAAAGTTCTTGATAACAGCACTTTAGACATTCAAAGTGAAAGTATCAAAGTAAATAACTTTTAAGAATCTTGGAAACTCAAAAATTTGCAGCATCTTTAATAAAATATTACCTTTTTAGTAAAAATCTTTTTGTGATCTGATGTAAATTATTAAACATTCATATTTTTTTTTTGTTGTAGAAATTGGAAGAAAGCATCCCGGAATATCGATGTATATTGGAAACCATAAATAACAGTGGTCCTCGTTTGTGTCAGTTAGCTGCAGGTGAAGGATCTGTTGTTATAGAAAACCAAATGTCACGTGCTAATCAAAGATTTGAAAAAGTTTCTGAGCAAATTCAGAGGAAAGCTGAACGAATTCAGTTAACACTGCAGCGAAAATATGATGTAATTATTATGTTTGTCATTAAATTTTATTTCAAATTAATTTATATAAGTATGCATCAATACATTTGAATTTCATTATGCATTAAGTTAAGGTATTAATATAATACTTATGAAATTATTTTTAATTCTAGGCTAGATATTTTATATTTTCCTTTATAATTTTTATCTTATTTTATTTGTATATTTAGTACTGTTTCTGCAAGTCTTCATTTAAAAATGTATCACAAAATATAACAGCAAGATCTAATGTTATTTAATATTTTAAAAGTAAATGAAGTGAAATAATCTATGTAAATTTCAGGTTTTTTTTTTTTTTTTTTTTTTTTTTATGAGCTTAGTGATTTTCTTCTAGTTCTGATTAACAATATTTAAATAACTATTTCTTGTTTTTTAATGAAGTATGGTGCATTTAAATAGCCAGTTTTACAATTTAAATTGTTATAGCACTTCTAATTAACTTTTATCTAAGCTGTTTAAATTGAATGAAATTTGAGTTTAATTGCATATTCAAGTAAACAATCATATTGGACCAAATGGTTTAGTAACAAATGTCTTTTGCTTACACTGGAAAAATACTGTTATAAAAAAGGATTTTTGAATGTTACTTTTTTCCATTTCGGGAAAAAAAAAAAAAAGAACATTGAGTTATTCTTTGCAAAGCTCTTAATGAGGAATTAAAGTATTTCCTTCATTCAAAACATTCCTTTTTAAATTGTACACATTGCCCTGATCTTATGTATGATGAGTTTGTAATTCAAGCATTCTAAATCAATGTTTCTTTAAATATTTTTATTTTATTTTCTGCAAAAACTAAATTTATTTTTTACTCCTATTAATTATTTTTTAGGTAATTAGTGATATGGACGAACTGTCTGAATGGTTCCAAGAAACTGAAAAGCAGATTACTGAATCCGAAGGACTTTCATCTGAACCTAGCAGTTTAACAATTCTTCTAAAAGAGCAGAAGGTTAGAAAATGCTTTTAATTACTTAGCTGCATCGTTTGACTAAGTATCTTAAAAGTAGCCAGTACATTTTATTCATCATTATTGAAGGGAAAGGTAGTATCAGATGCAGGTTGTAAAAAAATATCAGTAAAATTTAGGTGTTTTTATGTAACAAAAACTTTACATGTGTATTTTTGTTTCAATACATTTAATTTAACTATTCCATTTAAACTATTATAAATTGCTTACATTTTCGACGATTTTCTTTATCCTTTTTCCCTTAAAGGAAAAGAATATTACTTTAAAAATGTGTTTGAAACAAAAAAATCATTCTTTTCATAGTTTTAATAGCACTTTATTTTAAAATGTGTGTTATCGCCGTGATAAGATTTTATTATGATTAATTTTAGCAATAAAAGGTAAATTGGCTTAATGCTGCTTAAACACATTTTGATAGTCATGTTCGAGAAAACAATGAAACTAGAACAAAATAAAAAATCAATAACTTTGTCAAAATGCTAAACGTAAATAATAAATGCTGTCACAAATTTCTTTAAACTTTCTAAAAGGGCATGAAAAAGAATTATATTCATTTTTATAGTAATATTAATTGAATGCTTTATTATTCTTAAGAGCAATGTTAATAGAAAATTATTTGGATCTAACCAATTGAAAAATTTACTTAGATTTTCAAAATAAGATCATTTGAAATTATTTTGATGAATTGTCACTTAAGGCTAGAGTAATGTTTGAATAGAGAGATATCTGTCTATTCTGTAGAATATCTATGTAAAGGAATTTTGCTATTGTTTATAGATCAAAGTTAAGTTTTTAAACTGATTATTTTTACAAAGACTAAAACAATAATCTGAACTTTATATTTTATATCTACATTGATTGCAAATTCTTTTTTCTTTTCTTCTTCCAGTCTTTGTGTGATGAATTAAATGGACAAAAGAATAGAGTTCGAGATATAATTACAACAGCCAAGAAACTGATGAGAGAGTCTTCTTCAGAAGATTTATCTTATTTTCATGAAAAAATGGAAACACTGAAGACTTATTCGAATAATGTTTCTATTATTTGTCAAGAACGACTAAGTGCCCTTGAACAAGCTCTTCCACTTGCACAGCACTTTTTCGAAACTCATTCTGATTTAGGACAATGGCTGGATGAAGTAGAAGGAGAAGCAGAACTCTTAGAAGCACCTGCATTAAATTCAGTGCAGATAAAAAAGCAGCAAGACAGAAATAAAGTAATTGAATACTTTTTTATTAAATGTGTTTTAAATTTAACTTAATTTAATTCAATATGAGTGATGTGTAAAAAATTTTATATATTATTTTTTTTTTTTAATTTTAATCTTAAAACAGGTATAAAAACTCATGAACTCATTATATCATTGAAACTTGTGCATTCAACTTCAAATGGTTTACATGTATTATTAGATCCTATTTTAAGTTCCTCCTTAAGAAGGTAATATCATTATTGTAACAAAAGGCTGGGAAAACAACCCTGTTTATTGGTTTTTGATAAATATAATTCTTGAATTAACTATTGCAATTCTTTTAGGTTGTACCATTATGAATATACCATTCAGTATCTGCTGTGCATAATTAATATTCTTAGAATGATTGTTTTGTTGTAGGTAAAATAAATCAATTAAAATGTCATCTAAGAGCATAAATTTTTTAAAGTTCATAAGCCTACTATAAAATATTTTCTTATTTGTAACCTTTGGCTGTTATTGTTTCATGGTTTTAATTTTTAGCATATTTTTATATAAATCAATTTTTTTCATGGTAATTTACTTATTTAACTAATTATCTTATTTATGTGAAATAGGTTTTGATTAATCACTTTATCTTGATATCTTTGTCTATGAATTTTAATGGTAACATCTGTAATGAAAGCTGTAATATTATACATATTTATATATTCATCTTTTCTGAAGGATTTGACACAATCTGTACAAGAGCACAAACCTCTAGTTGACAAGCTTAATAAGACAGGATCTGCTTTAACAAAACTGTGTAAAGAGGATGAATCTTGTAAGCTGGAGGTTATTCTTGAATCTGACAACAGCAGATACAATGCTCTTCGCAAAATTCTTCGTGAACACCAAAATGCATTAGAAGAAGCCCTACAGGCTACTTCACAAGTAAGTAACTTTTCATTTTATGGTTTGCATTCACTTAGTGAATCAGCATAATACATAATTTTATAAAATATCAATTTCATTAGATGATCTATACATAGCTCTATTTATGAAGACGAACTGTTGTATATTTTATACAGTGTTCTGTGTTTTCAAATATAATTTCAAGTATAATAAGGGGAAAAAATTTCAAATCTCGATTTAACATTTTTTTTCTCCCCTCCCCCTTCCTAAAGATTTATCTATAATTCATCTAAGGGTCATCTAGGATTCACCAGATTACTGTCCTTTTCTTGAAATATTTTTGTTTATGTCTTAGAATCCACAAATTGGAATATTTATACATCACTTTAGAATAATACATGTTAATTTTAAAACAGTGATAAAGCATTGAAATGTATTTCTTACATTCCATTTAAAAACTCAATTTCTGAAAACATATTAATTTTTACATCTAATCGAACCTTTTTACAAAATGAATCATGAAACTACAGCCATGAACAAAATTATTAGGAGCCTTATCTTTTTATGTTAACTGCAAAAGTGTTAATCAAAATCACTTCATGTGTTTATTTCAACATTAATGTTAAGTTTAGACAACAGCATAAGCAAATATTGTTCCATCCTCCAGCCAAATAAATACTATCGCTATGTTTAGTAGAAATTTGTGTTTTCTTGGAATAAGTATTAGTCTTTCTGTTCATTTGATCAAAGTCATAAAGCGCATTGTTTTTACCTTCAAAAATCCTGAAAAGTAGTAAACTTAGTCAGAAACAATGTTCGAGAAAAGTTTTAAATGAAATGGCTGAAAGCCAAAATGATGTTGCAAAATGCTGTAAAATGTTCAAGATTTAGATGCAGTTTAATGTACTATTTATCGTTTTGAAATTTCTGTTTCACATTTAAATCGAAAAAGAATAGGAAGAGAAATTATCACCACACTCTGAGAAGGCCAATTGTTGAAATGGGCTGCTTCAAGAGACTGCAAATAGACATAATCTCAGCTGGCTGTTGCCTTATTGGTGATGACAAGAAAATCACACTTAGAACCACTAAAAAAAAACTTGTGGAAGATGGACTCAAAGATTGCACAGCCAAGAAGCGATGGCTTTCAGGAAAAAGTAGAAGATATGGTTTACATGAGCTCTTAAACACCAACACGTTGTAGAAGAAGATTCATTCTTTATTTTGTAGAAATCTTAAATCACAGATATGGTTTAATTAACTTACATTTATGTAAAAAACAGCCCCAAAGTGTTAATATGTATTAAATTATTTGAAAACTGCTTTACAAAGTTTTTTTATTTTAATATTTTAGTTATTTAGTATAGCTGGTGTCACATGTGAGGCCAAGGGTAGGCAATATTACAACCTAGGAACCGGATTTTTTTAATGAAATGGTTATGATTGAGGGAACAATGCATTCTTGTTAATACATAAATGAACTCGAAATTATCTTAGAGTCATAATTTTCTCAGATTTTTGAAGACACAAACATGGGTGGGGTTAAATTTTAGCAGTACAATGCTACTTGCCATAAATCTATTACAACTGTAAAGTGGTTTAGAAACAATGGAGTAGATATCTTGGAGTAGCCTCCATAGTCCCTGAATTTCAACTTCATAGAACACTTCTGAAGTACTCTCAAATACAAGATCAGGAAGTATCCTATTACTACAAAAGAGACATTAAAAACATCCTATAGCGTGAACGGAACGAAATAATCATGCACAAATGTTGTAAGATAGACCTTTGAAAAATAATTAATGTCCTTGTTAAAGGCCAAGCCAAATACTAATTTTTGTAAGTAAAAGTTATATTTCATACCTGTAGTCTTATATATCCCCAACACAACAGTATTTTACAAACAGAGGATTTTTAGAGTGCCTAATATTTTTGTTCATAGCTGTGTTAATGTTTTTTTCATGCTGTTAATAAGCATGCAATTAATAATAATTTGCTTCTATATTTAGAAAACTTTTTTGGGGTATCAAGATTAATTTTTCATTTCTTTGCATTGAATTTCTGTTATATTTTTTCATTCATATTTCATGGTGAAAATGCAGAACACGATATTTGATAATGAATAAATTTTAGCAAAGATTTATTTTTTAAACATCCATAAATTTGAATTTCATGAGCAGCATTTGATCTGTAATTTAATTGTACCTGTGGAGTAATTAAAATGTGAATAATTTATTGTAGATGGGATAAAAAATATTTTCCTTTTAATACTGCATATTTTTCAGGATTTTTAATAATGTATAATAAAATAAAAACTTGATTAATGAGAAAGTTAGCCACATTTTTTCTACTAATCAATTGAAACAATGAGAATAGTTTATACAGAACTCATGAAATACTGTTTTATGTTATAATTTTATCAAAGCATTTAAATTCAGAGGAAGAAAACTTTAGTTTTTTTATTAGAAGTGTAGTTACAAGTATGGTACTTTAGTTTCATTTGTGGTGATTATAAATCAGTTTAGTGGAATTAGTGGTAAAAATGAGTCAAATATTACTTCAGAATATATATCCAAACCAACATTTTATTTTCAACACACTAATTAAATTTTGTATCTGTTGCCAGAAGACATTTCACATTAGCAAAGAAATTAATTTCAAAACAAATCGTTTGCTAAAAGTTAATTTTTGACAAATAAGAATTATATTAGTATTAAACTGTTAATCAACACAAAATAATTACAAATGATTAGTAATTAATAATTATGTTCATTTTAATTTTTTTTTTTTTAATATGCAAAAATATTTTCTATTTTAAATTAAATCAGTTGCCAAGAAAAAAGTTAGTTAAATTTCCTCTGCAGTATCAAACAAATTTCTTTCAAAAAGATATTACTAAAATTAAAGCAAACATTTAATGTATATAAGAACTTAAAAGAGATAATTATTTATTTATTTTTTTTTTTTTTTAAAAAAAAAAAAAAACATGTAACTGCACAAAAAGGAATATCTTTTTCAATTAATCTCAGACTCATAGTTTCTATGAAACACTGTAGCAAAACTACAGCGAAATCAAAAAATTCCTGTCAAAGGGTAAGCCTCCTTGAACATGCATTTGGAAAAGTTTTTGTTATTCATCAGATTTACTTTAGGTTTTTATGTATTGTGAAATGACATATATATTGGGGTTAACAGCATACTATCAAAGTTACCGAAGCAATTGATCTGGAAATGTAGATAAAATATTTCTCTATAATTTTCTAAGCAAAAATATTTTTGAGCTTAACTACTTTTTTTGTTAGGAAAATTCTACATTTGTTTCACAAAATAAATAGGGAATTATATATAACAATATTTTGTTTCTGAATTCACTTTGAATTTTACTGGAAAAGCTTTAATTTCATACAATTATCTTTTTATACTGCTTTATGAGATTTGAACATTTTGTGTGAATTAATGGTTAATATTTCAAAGCAACATTCACTTAATGTTAATTTTTATATTTAGGCATAAAGTAGCCTTACTTACACAATGAATTTTAGTTTTCAGATAAGTTGGAAGGTATTTTGAATGCATTAACATCAACAGCTGATCAACTGCATAATGCTGAACCAATTTCCGCTCATCCTGATAGAATTCAAGAACAAATAAATGACAACAAAGCTGTTCTTCAGGATCTTGATAAACGAACTATAACCTTGGAAGCTGTAAAAAAAGCTGCTGACGATGTAATTGGAAAAGCAAGTACAATTGATGAACCTGCTGTAAAAGGTTTGTTTTAAATCAAGAAGATTTTGTGTATGTGATACATTTTGAATTTAAGACAAATATAATTATTTATCATGAAAGATAATGGGTATGGTGTGTGTTTGTGTAGACAAATTCATATAAAATACAGATTATAAAATTTAAAACATTTTTAAAATTATTTAGAGCAAAACCTTCTGAAGAAAAACCATATAATTAAAAAGGTAAATAAAAAAAATCAAATTACAAATATTATCAAATGTAAAACTTCTTTTGAAAATAAACCAAAAATTTGCATAAATACATCAAACAATGTATTACTTTAATACAGCCGAACACCCTAAAAAATAATTACATGCCTTTTAAGAATCAAACAACTTTAAAATCATAGCAAAGAAAGAGAAAGGCAACAATTAAGAACTAAAAGTGAAAATAATGTAATTAGTTCTGTTCCATTCTTTGAAATGAAATAATACCAGTATCATGGATCCAACCATCACACTTCAATTAATTACTTTTCAAGATGATATGAAACCAAAAATTATGGAGAAATACTATAACAAATCAAAAAGGAAACATAATTCATTTGGACCAAAATATACTAATGGTATTGTAAAAAATAATGAAAAATATTTTTACTTCTGTTCATAATTTTAACTTAAGCGATATAATAATTATAACTCTTTTTAAGTCAAGGAAACTGAAACAGATTGAAATATGTATAATTTGTCACCATAATTCTAACATGAGGAACAACTTAAACTTTGAAACGCAAGCAGAATGAAATATTTATAACTTGCACCAATGCAACAACATAATGATTCCAAAAATAAATTGCAGCAAAAAACATCAAATTCTGAAGTAGAGTGATTTCTTTAAAAATTCTCTCTCCAACATACCACCATTACTCTATCATCAAATACAAAATTACTGTTAAAGTAAGAATATTGAAGAAATGTTTTTAAGATTTTACAAAGGAAAAATTATTTACTTGTCATGAAAATAAGTATAAAAAATTATTGAAATTTCTGTCAAAAAATAAAACAAATATAAACATAACTTAACCATCTATATATTTGAATCGTATTTTCAAAATTTGGTAAACAACCTCAAAAAATTATTTTTGGATGAAAATTTCCAAACTATGGTAGATTTTTTTTTTTTAATATCTAACTTTTTTCCCCATACAGAGTATAGATTGTAATAATATAAAGACATCTCATTTTAAGTAATTATTTTTACATTTTATAAGTAAACTGCTCACTGTTATAATTAATATAATTTAAATTTACTAATGAACTAATAGTTATTGTAACTCAAAATGTTCTTTATTTTAGAATTTGTATTAAAACTTTATTTTTTCAAAAAATGTAAGCATTTTATGTAAAAGTGTTATTCCTTTTTTTACTCCACATTTAATTTGTAGTTTTTAAATCTTTCCAAAATTGATTATCTTTTTGCTTATATTTTAAGTTTATTTTGCTTATATGTGTATTTAATTTAAATGTTATTTTCTTTCTTTTCTTTTTTTTTTTTAAATTGCTTTTAAGATAATTAGAAATTCTTCAAAATGTTGAGAAAATGCATAGAAATTATTTTGAAAATTATATTCATTTCAAGAAAGAGTTTCTATAACTATTTTATGTGTTGATTTAATAAATGCAAATCACAACATTGTGAAACATAATTTGTTTAACAATGCATAAATTTTTTATCGAATTTTTTAAAAAAAATCATTTTTTCTTCATAAATATAATATAATTTTTAAAAATTCATCATCAGATTTGTTGTTTAAGTAACATATTCTATCTCTCTTTATAGATATTAAAATAAAATTGGATCGATTAAATGATTTATGGGTAACAATCCAAACAGCTGCACACAATAGAGGTAAATCATTGGAAGAAGCTTTAGTAGCTGCTGAGAAATTTTGGGACGAACTGACTGCTGTAATGAAGGCATTAAGAGAACTCCAAGGCAATCTGAATTGTCAAGAGCCACCAGCTGTAGAACCTGCTGCAGTTCAGCAGCAACAAGATGTTTTACATGTTAGTAATTTGCTATTTTTTTTAATAGAAAACTTCAATTAGAGATAAGATATTTTGGCAAATCACTTGAAATTGGTTTTTAAATGAAATATCTGTGTAATGCCATTGATTGTTTATAGGAAATTAAGCAAGAAATCACTCAAACAAAACCAGAGGTGGATCATTGTCGTCAGGCTGGTCAGAATTTGATGCAGTTATGTGGCGAACCTGATAAGCCAGATGTAAAAAAACATATTGAAGATTTAGATTCAGTGTGGGAAAATGTCACTACTCTATATGCTAAACGGGAGCAAAATCTTGTGGATGCGATGGAAAAGGCGATGGTATTCCACAACACAATGCAGGTACTTAAACTATATTAATATATGTAGTCTTAAGTACTCTTAATGTAATTAACATAACTAATTTGTGAATTTGTTTCTTAGAATTTATTGGAATTTCTTGACACTTTTGAAGATAAATTCAGTAAATTTGGAGCTGTATCTTCTGATATTGATTCTGTGAAAACTCAAATTAATGAACTAAAAGTACGTTTTCATTGCTTTTTCTTTAGTAATTGCTTTTGTATTTTACTTCATTTACATGTTTTAAAAATTATAGTTTATTGAAACTTAATATCTATAATAGTTTGTAAATTATGCAATTTTGTGCTTTATAGACATAAATATTATCTTTTTGTTGCATATTTTATCAGATTGTGATAATTCAACGAATTAATTTTAATCTCTTAATTCAGATAACATTTAATTAAGCCTATCAGGATGGTTAAATTCTTGCTTATTTGAGCATTTTACTTTTCACTAGATGTATTAAGTTTAGTCATTTATTAAATTGGTTTCATCTGCCATGTTCTCTTCATTTTTCCCGGTTTTATTCAAAGTCTAATCTTGATTCTAATGTTCACTGAATATGCATAACTGTGGCATTTCCATATTGTTGGTGTCATTACATATCCCTGTTCCCTCAGAGGTTTACCTTCTTTAGGTTGGTACAGGCTTCCAAGAATCTGAGGGACATGAGTGATCTTTTTCTCTTCATTTGGGTTTACTGTCTTTGGTAAACATGAGTGATGTGCCTCCAGATACCCTTAGTGATCTTTTTTATTTTTCCACCCTCCATCTTGTCACAATTGACATCTTTTTTCCCATTTTTTCTCTCAGGACTCATCATCAGGTGAGTACGGGGGGCCACGTCCTCTAGAAACCCCAGTGAAAAAACCTTGAAAAAGGAAAAAAAAGACATAAAACCTCTGTTTTGTTTCTATTTAAGTTGTAAGTTTCCAAAGAATTCTTTTCATTTCTATTTGGGGTTGATTTTGTGGTTATTTTAAGTTTGAATCTATTTTGCTCTTTGGCTTTTGTATTTACTTTAATTATTATTTAGTTGGGGATTTAAAAATGAAAATTTAATTTAATACTCTTAATGTCAGTTCAAAATTCTTTTGATCTGACCTGCATATTTGCCATGTGGGGCAACCTGTGTTGGGGAAAAGGGATCTGGGATCCTGTTGTGTTCCCTTTGGCCCATGCTTCTGTATTGATGGGTGGGAGAAGTGAGCCCACTCCTGTCAATCGACTGGTAATTGATTCTGCAGGGTTCTCAGACCCAAAGACATTGCTTTGAACAATATATTCAATCCTGCTGTGGTTAACAAACTTGTGCCCTATGCTCCATCGTAGGGCATGAAGAAGGGAATTCAATTCAGAGCCTATTTATCCGAATCGCAAATTTGACCACTCTTCGTACTCTGGCATATGTCCTCAATGAATAACTGAAAAGAAATACAAACTGTAAAAATAAATCAAAATATGTCATTCCCTGAAGCATGAAAAATAGTAAACATACGATCTACAACATTTGGTTTATCATATGCAGCTGTACTAAAAACCAATAACGGTCCCACACCTTACTTATCTTGCAGAAACTAAAAATACTGCTATCCAAACAATAATAGAAACAGAAAATCACAGTTATGTAGTTTTGCAGACTGTAGCTTTAGTATCCAAAACCTCTACCAGCTCCAATGAAAACCTCTTTTCCTTCCAAAGCCTCAAATTGTACACAGACAAAAACCAACCTACAAACAAAAACAAAATTCGCAAAAGACTGCAGTTTCCAGTGGGAAAAAACGACTGTTGAACATTCCAAAAACAAGTAATAGTGCCATAAAACTAAGTGCCATAAACTCCTGCAACCAATATATCCCTATATTTCACTAAATTTTAATTGACCATGGCCTGTTTTCAGAAAATTTCTCTTATGTGGGCTCTCAGTTTGGACTTTTCATCCATAGAATTATTTCAATCTTTATTTACTCATTTCTTGTAAGTAAGCATAACTTTATAGAAACTTAATTCTTAAGTTTTTATCTACAGTATGAAATTCAATTTTTGACATAAAATTTGTGTGCATATATACAAGTATTTTGTTTGAAAACAATTTTATTTCATATGTTGAAATCCACAAATATTCTCATAATTTATGAATAAATATTTTATCTTTATCATTAGAAAAGTAATATAAAATTTCAATGCTTTTAAATTGTTTTTTTTTTTTTTATTATTAAGTTTGATGAGTAAAACCAAAATTATTTACTTTTTATGTTTTGATTAAATTGATCACTTTATGGGATATTTATATCCCAAAGAATTTGGAATGTGTTTCATGAATGTAATACTTAGTAAATGTCATTGCTACATATCAAAGAAAGGGTGTTATGTTAACACTAATTTTTCAGTGTTAACATTAGTTAGATTTTTAAAACTTTTACTTCCTTTTTTTTCGTTATTGAATGAAAAGAATTGTAAAATAATATACTTTTATTAAAATTTAGAATTTTAAAAATCAAGTTGATCCACATATGATTGAAGTTGAAGCACTTAACCGCCAAGCTCAAGAACTCATGGAACGTACATCTTCAGATCAAGCAGTTTCTATTCGAGAGCCTCTCCTTGATATCAATAAACGGTGGGATGATTTACTGAAAAGCATTGTTGAAAGACAGGTTAGATTCTCTTGTATTATTTGTTAATAATTTTATAAAGATTTGTGCTTTTAAGAATATATTGCTTAGTTTTCATTCTCCTCTTTTTAAAAAAAATAGCGTGAAATGGAGAATACACTCTTAAAACTTGGCCAGTTCCAGCATGCTTTGGAAGAACACATGATATGGATGACAAAAACGGAAAAGACTTTGGATGAATTAAAACCTGTGTTTGGTGACCCTCAAGTGATAGAAGTTGTTCTCGCTAAACATAAAGTTTGTCTTATATGCTTTTAACTTTTACATATCACTATTTTTCATTTCATATAATAATTTTTCAAAATTAGCTATAGTATTTTAGTCCTTTGCAATTTTTCTTAATATAATAAAACACTGAAGTACATACAGTCCTGGAAAAAAGTATAACGTCGGGTGAAAAGTCTCGAAATTCAAAAAACTACTGCAAGTTTAAACTATACAAATTCTTTATGACAAAAATGATGGCTAAAAACTATTATTTGTAAAAAAAATCCTGATATATTCTGGATTACATAAAAATTATTAAAATTGGTAGAAGGCATAAAAGTATAAAGTAATGTGAGTTATATTATCTGAAATAATAAATAAATGAGAAAACATTCCTCACTGATTCAAGAAAGAAGTACAAGCTTTTGTGGATACAGAATTGTTTTGTTCTTGTGTATTTTCAAATAATGGTGAGAGGTTTGTTTTCTCATAACAAAAACTGGACATGGCAAAATATCAGCTTTAAAACATGGAGAATTTCACAAAAGATCTATGGCTGTAGTCAAACCATTTTTCTCTTTAATTCTGGTAACTGTGGTACAAGAAAGCGAACAGGAGGGCCAAAAATAATAATCTCCTAGGCATGAGAGGTAGATCCAGAGACTCCCCTGCAAGCAAAAAAATGTCTTCCTTGCAAATTAAAGATAAGTTGCCCTGTACCAGCCGAATAGTAAGAAATGCTGTGCATAGAAATTTATTTGGAAAATTTTTTTTACATTTAGATGGCCAGTCAAATTTAAAGTTTTACTGGTATGATCTATATAAAAAACACCATTTTTTCAAAAAGCAATTTCTGAGGAGGATCTTTCATAATTTTGGGCAGAATTTGTGGCTGGTAGTCCAACTGAAAATGTTTTGTTAACAACAAAATTAATTCAGTATTATATCAGAACAAACTGTCGATAGTTTGTTACCAATTGCTTCTCTAATTTCATCTGGAGTTGGGACGTTTCAACAAGGCAATACAACCATGCAGGTTTCATGCCTCACAAAATCCTGAATGAAGATGAATGAGGTATAAACTTTTCATTGGCTATCTCTGAACCCCAACCTGAATCTAAAGGAAAACATTTGGTGCATTCCAGCTCAAAATACTTACTAGAAGAAGTGACAAACAACAGTAAATCTGATTTTTGAAACAACTGTGACCCTAGCACCTTCCAAACTCCATCTCATTCTGTGAACTGATCATTAATAAAGTAATAGAAAAAGTGGATCCTATAATTTGCTTAATAAAGAATAGATCACATCAATTCTATATTTTTATCCCAACTTTTACTAAATGATGGTCTCTCTAATTTCTCATAGTATTTTTCATAATGTATTTAAACTTAAATGTATTTAAACTTAAATGTATTTTTATTGTAAATTCGTTACATCATAAAGTATCTTTGCATTTCATAGATTATATATATATATATATATATAATCTCATTCGGCATCTGTTTTTGTGACATTGTTTCTTTTTTTCCTAGACTGTAAATGTACTGTTATATAAGTAGTTATTTAAAACAAGGAATTTTATTTTTAGTGCTGATTGACTACTTTTCTCACATTCAATTTGATTTTATAAATCTTTCAAGGTCTACATATATTATATTAGTTCATTTTTTTTTTCCAATTAATAAAAATGGCATTATAGAGTATAGTTATATATTTATGAGCTATATACCATCATTGCTTTTCTGTCCAAAATACTTGAATAATTTTTTTTCATAAGTCATGGTAATAAATAGCTATTGTAAATTTAACATGTAACAGTGATAAATGAGCCCCTTTTTTCATTTATTGGAATGTTGTATTTATTCAACAGTCTAAATAATTGAAGGTGCCTTACTTGTTAATAACATACATAATTTTTACTTCAGTTATATTGAATATTGTGTGCTAAGTTCAATGTAAATTGTGTGTAAATTAGAACAATGATGGCATTACAATGGTTTAGACTATGTAAATATAAAAACTTTTTCATTCTGATTTTGATCAATCAAATTGAACAAACTCATTTTGTTTGTAAGTTATTTCACATTGATGAAGAAAATTACATCTTGGAAACATTTAAATGTCACATGATTACTATAATAAACGATTTTCTATTTTATTTATTTTTTAACTTATCTATTTTCAGCATATATGCATTCTGTATGACAATTAAATGAACATGTTTTATAAATTATATATCATATATTTTAAGGTTAAGAAGTTCATTTGATATATTAACTGAGAAAGTACCGATTTTTATAGGTCATTTCAAATGATATCCAGGCTCATCAATCAAGCATTGATGCTATAAATAGAGCTGGACATGAGTTTGTAGATTCTGATCGTGGCAGTGAAGATGCTAAATCTACACACAATAAATTGCAAAATTTGCAAATACGATGGCAGCACTTACAAAATAAATCTGCAGAACGACATCGGGAACTTGAAGAAGCACTTAAAGAGGTACATTTTGTAATTAATCTTGATTGTTTTTTAATGTGCCATAATATTATTGAAGTAATTACAGAATCTTTATACTTTCTCATTTCTTGAATGTAACATTTTGAAAATTCATTTCTTTCAAATACTATTTTTCAGCAATCCTTGTGTGTGTGCGTGCGTGTGTGTGTGCTTTTATTCATGTGGAATCTTCTTCACAACATTTATGTGTTCAAATTACATATAACATTTTTACATCAATTTTATGAAATATCTATTTGATTATATATATATTAAAAATCTATGATTCTAGAATAAAATTCTTTTGTCAAAAATTTTCATTTTATTTGCTCTTATTCTGTTCTTGAGTAAAGCATTATTGAATTTTTGACCCTTTAAATAAACTATGAACTTTAATATATTAGGCTCAACAATTTCATCAAGATATCCAAGATCTCCTTATGTGGCTTAATGATATTGATGGACATTTAGTGACTTCAAAGCCAGTTGGAGGTTTACCAGAAACAGCAAGAGAGCAACTGAATAAATTCATGGTATTTAATGTTTAACATATTTTTAAATACTAATAAAATCTTATCTAAATAATTATGGATTTACTTATACGTAGCCAAAATTTGGCTTTCTTTCAATTAAGTTTGATTTTTCTCTGTTAAATGACTGAACTTTTGAATTATAAGTTTCATTCAATTTTAAATTCCTTTTCTAGGATTTATACAATGAATTGGATACAAATAGGTATAAGGTGGAGAATATAATGCAACAGGGCCAAAATTATTTAAAAAAATCTGTTGAAAGTAACACAAAAGCCCTTCAGCACAGTCTACGTACTCTAAAACAAAGATCAGATAATGTTTTAAACAAAGCTAATGACCGAAAAGTATGTATTAATTGCCAGTTTTTAAGCCAATTTTGTTCTTTTGAAGCAAATTTTTAATAAATACATTTTTTTCTAGATAAAATTGGAAATTGCTCTGCGAGAGGCTACAGAATTTCACGAAGCATTGCAACAATTTGTAGAATGGCTAACAAATGCAGAGAAATATTTAACTGGATTAAAACCCGTAAGCCGTTATATGAAGGCAGTTCTAGAGCAGATCGAGGAACATAGAGTAATCTTACTATTTTAAAAATGCATTTCTTTAGTTTTATAATTTTTCTTTTATTGATATATACTTGAATAAGAATATGCTTATTGATTGTATCATCTTTATTCTGAAAATTACCAATTGCTCTTTTATCATAAACAATTATATTTTCCTTCTTTTTTTATAAACATTGAAATGTATTAAATAATATTTATATTTTAGCTAAACAGAAATGTTTTAATTTTGAGATGTTTTAGAACAATCTGATTGTCTGTCTACATAAAGCAGATTAGACGTTTTTATTTAATTAACGTGTCTTATCTGTGAATTGTAATGTAGTTACATTAAGTTTTATTATTTTTTATTTTAAAAGTAATTAGTTTTTATATCAAGTACTTCTTTGAAAATGAGTAATTTTTTTTAACTGAAACTGTTTCATAAATATTGTGACAAGATAAAATTATTTAACTAAGAATGTTAAATAATTGTATAGATTATTTTAATTGTTTATAGCAATTATTCACTTCTATTTATTTAGTACTTCTTAAACCCTATTAATTTGTTTTTGTATTTTCTCTTTTGTTATAAATGTAGAAGAGCATTATTTCTCATTTATGGAGTAAAAAAATTTCTAAATTTTAAAGTTGCTTCTCTTTCTCTCTCCAGAATTTCCAAAAAGATTTAGGAGCTCATCGAGAAGTTATGCTGAATTTAGATAAGAAAGGAACCCATCTTAAATATTTTAGCCAGAAGCAAGATGTGATACTGATAAAAAATTTACTCATTAGTGTGCAACATAGATGGGAAAAAGTAGTTTCTAAGGCAGCTGAAAGAACTAGAGCATTAGATCATGGATATAAGGAATCCAAAGAAGTATGCTTTTTTTAATTTTCAGGGTTATTATTTTATTTCAGAATAACTCATGCTTAAAATAAACAATTTTCAATATATATATATGTGTAAGCTATAAACGTTTATACTCAGATAAAATGATAAGTTTGTTTGTTTCTTAGTTTCATGATGCATGGACATCACTATCAGCCTGGTTAGATGAAGCTGAGAAAATATTAGATGCTACTACCCCTTTGGGAAATGATCCTGTGAAAATAAAGAAACTGCTTTCAAAACATAAAGAATTTCAAAGAAATTTAGGTTCAAAACAAATTACCTATGATGCAACAATGAAAAGTGGGCGAATTTTAAAAGATAAATGTCCTAAACAAGATGTTCAACTCATACAAGAAATGATAGATGAATTAAAAGCTCGATGGAATAAAGTTTGTTCTAAAGCTGTTGATAAGTAAGTAAATAATTTTAAGTACTTGAATATTTAGCTAATGTGCATTGCTGATGCTAAAAATTATAATACAGGGAATGTTGAAATGACAAAATTTGATGCTAATTGTAGATAAAACCCATGTATTTAATAACTTTTTATTAAAATTCTTCATTGTTTACTTTTCTTATTCATTGTTATATGAATGCATACTAATTCATTGAAATTTCTATCCAAATTGTGCTAAATAAATATTTCCTTTTTTTCCATTTTCTTTTTAAAAGTTAAATTTCAATTTAATGTAAAATGATTTTAATAAGCAATAATTTGCTTTTTTCTGTAAATTTCAAAATAGAGTGCTGGTCAACGATTCTGACTGGTGAAATAAATGTTATAAATTACATGCTGTCTAGAATGGCATGTCAATTACTCCTTTGGTTACCTATAACCATTTCTTCTAAATTATCATTTTTTTTTTCCAAAAATATATCATTTATCCCTTTGATAGCAATTTGTTTCTTAGACATAGGCTTGCATAGCTTATTGCAGATTAGAAAGAAAAAAGAAAAAAAACAAGAAAAAACTTTCACATAAAACTAAATAAGTTTATTTAAGACAATGTAGGAAATTAGAAAGTGATACATTATTAGACTCTCTGCCTTCCATAACCTACACTTTGGCTTCTGACTTGCCACTGGTGGCCGCGATAGCCTAGTGGTCATGGCGTCCGATTCGTGGCCGGCGGTTTTTGTTCAGTCGCGGGTTCGATCCTTGGCCGCTCGAGCGGATGCACGTTAAATCTGTCGGGGGCCAAAACTCCCCCCCCCCCGTAGGCGTGGTGTGGAAGCTAGGAGGTGGCGCTAGCTCAGGTGTCCTTGTCAATTGACCGAGGTTCAAAATTATGAGATCCGTCGCCAATAGCCTCTTGTTGCTTCTATTGCGAAGTTAATAAAAACTAAACTAAACTCTCATTTGCCACTGACCTTTTTGCTTACAAGTACCCTTTATGGGCTCCTTGTGCCCAGGCAGCACCCTCTGGCTGAATGACGGCACAGTGGCATGGGAATTATGTAGCATGCCTGAATTATGATAATTTTAATATGTTCACTTCAAGATTTATGGACAGCACATATAATTGCAAATGTTTAGTAAGGAAGTTCATCTATTACTAGCTGCTTTATTGTAAAAACAATTTATAATATAGTTATCAAATTTGAAATGCGGCCACAGGAAACAATTTCTTTCCAAAATAACTAAAAACAAAAATTGAGACATTATATTACTTAATATTATTTTCATTGTACATTACCTTTCATTTTGAATATTAAATATAATTTGTTAATTATGTTATAGTTAAAAGATTGTTTGTACTGATAAAGTTATTTTATTGAAATGTTAAGCTAACATATATAAAGAGCTCTATTCAGACATTTAGGATATTGAGTAATTTAGTATCTGATATATATATATATATATAAAGTTTAAAAAAAAACATTGGAAAGCAAAATTTCCTACATATGGTTTGTCATGCTGTTCATGAAAAGAAGTTCTAAATAACTTAATGTGATTTTGAAGTTTTTCTCTTTCCATATTCATTAAGTAGAGATTTTGTTATTGATCTGTTTTTCTTGAAGAAGATCAAGCTTACAGCTTTATCTTATATTCAGTTACCTTCTAACTATATTACTTTTCTCTCAGGGAAATCTTTCTGGTTTCTTTAATTCAATTGTTTTTTTTTTTTTTCATGTCAAATTTCTGATTTATACTCCATTTCACTTTAACTTGACAGCACTGAGAAAGGTAGAAAATTTACCTATCCACTTGAAAAATAGTTCTATCTTGTTTTGAAATTTAAAATTAAAAAATGCATTGAAATTTGTAAAAAAAATGCCATTTATTATAGAAATTATAATTTTAAAGATATATTTTAAGTTAATAACATGTTTAAACCATCTATTTTTCAACTCAGTGAATGAATATAGTCGAAAACAGTGACATGATAGATTTCCAGTTTGGCTGAAAACCAATTTTCATGGTAACATTTCTGGCGAATTTGCTATGCTTTCACGCCAATTCTATGTCATTCGCTTTGCTTCTTTGCTATCGTTCATACTTAAAATTCTTATATCTCGTGTTGTTTTCTTCGTTATTGTTTGACATTGTAAACATGGCTGAAGAAGGATTCATCGATCTGGCTTGTATGCATTGCAAAGTGAGAAAAATCAATCAAAAGTGGAATGCGAAGAAGCATGTTAAATGGTTATTCTTGGTTTTGAAAAGAAAACCCTCAAGAATCTGTCAATCAGATCGTTAAAAATGTTTTTCTAGTAACCAATGTTTTTAAAAGAACAATCTTTCATTTGAAAAAATACATTCTTTAAACATTTAAGAAAAGTTCTTTAAGTTCTCCTGGAAAAAACGACTTGGTGCTGTAAGCGCAGCAGGCTTATAAAGTATGATGACTTCACATTGTCATGCATTCGACGAAAAATTCATACATATATATATATATTAGAAATAAGATTCCTACATTAGACATAGTTCTGGAAGAATTGAATGATGATACCGAAATTTTTCGAGAAACATATGCTAGACTACCTTGTGTAGGATATTAAAAGGTATGGGATTTTCATTTGAAAAAAGAAAAGACAGTCTGTGCTTCTTTAAAAACAAGACAACATTTTATGATGTAGAAATTATTTGAGAAAAATTAGGGAATTAAAGGATGAAAATGTGTCAATATACTATTTGATTATTTTACTCTAATTTGCCCTAAAAGATCATAAACAACAGATGTATATCAGTAAAGAATTTTTTAGAGCATCAAATAATTATGAATTATTTTACTCTCATCCTCTAATGTTTATTTACTCATTTCTATGTTTCCTATGCATGTTTCGAGAAAACATTACTTATTTCCTTTTGTTTATTAAAATCTGTTATACATTCTATTCATATGTTAATTACTTTCTTGTGATTGGTTAAAAATGTGTTTCAGGCAGAGGAAGCTAGAGGAAGCTTTACTGTATTCTGGTCAATTTAAAGATGCTGTTCAAGCTTTAATGGATTGGTTTGATAAAGCAATTGCATCTCTATCAGATTCAAAACCTTACCATGGTGACCTGGACACTGTTACTTCTTTAATAGAACAGCTTAAAGTAAATAATTTGATGTATTGTTTTGTGTGTGTGTGTGCATAGATTTTTCTTTTTTAACTATTGCATCAGAAGTTTTACGATTTCTTTTTCTTGTAGTCTTTTGAAGAAGAATTGAAAAATAGAGGCCATAGCTTGGAATCAGTCTGTAAAACTTCAATCGATCTTAAGAAGCAAGCCAGTGCTGCTGATGTTGAAAGTATATCTGCCCAAATTGATGAACTAAATTCTAAGTGGAAAACAATCTCTGATTTATTTGAGAAGAAAAAGAAAAATCTTTCTGATGCTCTTCAATTGGTAACTGCTCTCATTTCCTATTTTCTCGGAATTTAACTACAATCTTTTGTTTATTTTTACTGAGAGTTCTACAATAAAAATTCTATATCCACTATGGAATTAAGATATTGTATTATTATCTTTGGGGTGTCGAACAGTTTTTCTTCTTATTTTAATAATAATGCATGTTCAGAAATTTCAAGTTGTTTTGTCTACTTTTTTTTTTCTCCTAAATAATTGAAGTACTTAAATTTAATATTTGCTTATAAATACAGATAAACATAGCAAATTACATTAAAAAAACTTAGTGTGCTAATTTTTTTTTTTTTTTTTTTATTTTTTTTTTTTTTAAATTTTTTCAAATAATTTTTCTCTTTCTCAGTTTACAGTTTTTGTGTTATTTTATTGACATGTTTTTTTTTTTAATTTTGCTTTGCTATATCTTTTGAAAAAGTAACTGATGAAAAATTGATGAAATTTTATATTACTTGCAAAACTTACAATTTATTTCAATGTATTTATTTATTCTAATTATATGTAATATTTTATTAATTTTGGATTTTAGGCTGAAAAACTGTACAAGATGGTTCATATATTATTAGAATGGTTATCAGATGCAGAGATGAAACTGCGTTTCTTTGGATCACTTCCTGAAGATGAAGAATCAACGAAAAGACAAATTTCTGATCATGATAATTTTTTGAGTGAAATGAAAGACAAAGAGAACCTTAAGAATGACACTTTGAACTTAGCCCAAGATATACTACAAAAATGTCACCCTGATGGGATATCAGTCATTCGTCACTGGATTACTATAATTCAGTCTCGATGGGATGAGGTAGATTGTTTTTTTTATTGTTGTTGTTGCAATATGTTTAAAACAAATTTCCTTAGTAAAATCTATTCAGCATCAAAGTTTAAAAAGCTTTTTGACATTTTTAAGTTTTTCAGTAGATCTGTTGCTGAGCGATTTTCAGCCTTTTTAACCTTCTGTAATTCTATTTTAGATATCTGCATGGGCTAAGCAGCGAGATCAACGTCTTCGAGACCACTTGCTATCGTTAAGAGATATTAATGATTTATTAGAAGATCTTCTTGCATGGTTAATTAAATCTGAATCTTCTTTAACTGAACTGGAAGCTCAGCCACTTCCTGATGACTTAACTACTTTAGATGAGCTTATCAAAGAACATCAAGTAAGTATTTAGTTGTATTCTACATTTTTTGCAGCATGAAACAAAGCACATTAAAATGTTTAAGATGTAACTGAAAGCATTTTGCTGTTTCTAAAATTGTTATATAAAACATTTTTAAAATGAAATAAATTTTCACTTTTATACAATCAAATGTCATAGTAAAAAATAAATAATCAGTGATACATTGTGATTTTCTCTAAATCTATGAAATTATTGATTTATTTTAAAATTATCACCATAATTATTTCTTATTAATAAGGACATTTGTATAAAAAAAATATTCGTAAATGTAAATTTTTTAATTTGAAAAATTGACACATTTGTTATTTTCCTATAACAGTTAAGTTTTAGTGAAAATTATGTAATTTCCCATTTAATTATATGTGTACATTATTTTACTCCTTGATTAGTACGTATATGAAACTGAATGCATTTTAGTAATCAAGAGTTTTTTCATATGATATAGGAGGAATATATATATTTTTGGAGACAATTATCATTAAATATAATCATTGCTTGCTCTTTTTTTTCCTCTAGTTCTCGAAATTGTATGAATATTTTTGAAATTAAAAATTTTCAATCTCAGTAATGTATTTAATTATACATATATGTATATATTCGATCTTTTTTTGAATTAAATTAACATTTTTTTTTAATTGAACCATTATGGACTATTTTATTCTTGATATAAAAAAATTGTGTTTACACTTCATAGCTTTAAAACTAATTAATTACAATTGTTATTTTGTAATTAAATGTTGTGAATTTTGTAGACTTTCATGACAGACATGTCAAAAAGACAAGCAGATATCGAGAAAATATCAAAAGCATTTTCTTCCAAACGACATCAGAGTAAAGGAGCAATGCCATTACAAATAAAAGACAAAACAAAGGATAAGTCTCCGCGATCTGGAACTCCTGTTTCCCTCAAGACATCTACTCCATTGTGAGTATTTCTTTTTCTCTTTTTGTAGGATACTTTAATGTATTCCTTCAATTTCATACATAAATCCTGATTTTTTATTCTTAATGAAAAATAGCATTCATCATCAAATATTATTTCCTGGGGCTTCAGGCAAAAGTTCAAAAGTTGTTTAGAAAATTAAGAAAAATATGACTCACTCACATGAAGTAATAAATTTTATAACCTATGATTGGAAACTGGTTTAGAAAAAATTAAAAGAACAAATTTTAGTATTTGATTAAGCTGTAATTCTATATTCTTTAAAACTAGATTTAATGCTTTTTAATATGAGGTGTGGATATTCAATAACGAGACTAACACTGCTACAGAATGAGTACTCATGTGTCAAAGGCCAGCAGCTGTATAGCTTGAAGCTTTCTCTTTTAAATGCAATGCCTCTAGCTTCTGTATACAAATTGTATTGTGAAAATTATCCCTACAGCTCTGAAACGTGGAAAACGCTGAATTAGAACATTTAGAAATCTCATGATCAAATCAATTAAAAGATATGTGAAATTAATATCAAAATTACTGTTTAGTGTATCCTTTCAGCTTTTTCCCTCTTAAGATAGTTTCTAATAATATATTTAGTATATATTAATAACATATCTAATAATTTATTCAAACATTTTATAATATTTGATTATAGAATTGCTGTATGTCATTATGTAAAATTTTTGCTTTGTTGTTATTAATTTAAATTTATAATAAGCTTAATGGGAAAAAAATTACAGTATCTTAATGTTGCAGCTACTTTTAGATTAATATACTAAACATAACTTGTCATTATTTCAAGACATTTTTCAGTAAACTACTTAAATTCAGAATTTCATTGCTATATTTCATAGAAAGATCACTTGAATATTGTTAGTTTTTTTCTGACATTCATTTGTTTGGAGGAAGAAAGGATTGTAGTCTTAAAGTAGAGTTCTCTTCTGAGAAATTGTGTTTAGTATATGGTTTTTAAATTTTTGTGAAGGGTGAAATTGTTTGTGTGTATTATTATGTGAATTGTAATTATTGGAAATGAATATTTTAAATAAGTTTTTGAATTTTGCTGCTTTTTTTGGGATTTGTGATACATTTTTTTGATGTCATAAATAACTGGAAAACAATTGTAAAAATTTTAATATTAAAAATTATTAGGATTTTTAAAAATGGCTTTTAAATCATGTTATAATATTGGTTTATTTCCCCCTGTAAATTATAGGAGACCTCAAACAGATTCTGACATCAAGCATCCCAGAGCTAGGTTGTTATTAGAAAAATGGAGAATTGTATGGCTTCTAGCTATGGAAAGGCAGAGGCGATTGCAAGATAGACGTAATTATTTAATGGAGGTATTCCTATCCAAATTCATTTTAAGACTTCATTTCTTAATTATTATTATTTGAGTTAAATGAATCAAATTTATTGCCATCAGCATATTAAAAAAAAAAAAAAAAAAAAAAACAAGTTGATCATTTGATAATATTGAAAAATTATTTCAGCCTGAAATACTCTATTCTTATAATCTTGAATTTTCGGAGGAAATTATAGGTATAAACAACTTCAGGGTTTCAGGGAAATATTATATATAATGTTTGACAGTAAATTTTCTGTTCCTTGCTTTAATTTCACTTTAAATATCATGAACTCATTGTAATAAAAGTTAAAATATGAACATATTTATTTGCTTTTGTTTTTGAAATGTTAGATATTGTTATTACAGATTTTCTAAAAGGTTCAATTCTTCCTTTTTGAAATATCTGATTTAGAAATGTATAATAGCTGAAAAATTAATATAGGTATTTATATCTTTCTGAAGATAAAGTGTTTATTTTTTCAGATTAGAAAATCAAAAGAGATGAGATTTAAATATATCTTTACATTTTATAGTCAATTAAAAAAAATTTCCCTGCTCCTTTTTTTAATGAGGGTTTTCAAATATGCTGGTGATAGGCCAATTCCTGTTTTGAAAGGAAAAGATAAAATTTCCATGATCTCTGAATTTGAAACCTGCTGCATAATAGACTCTAATTCAGAATTAGATATATACTGAGCATGCATTTTTAAAAATTAGATGGTGTCTCTTCTGAAACCTAATTGTTTTCATGGTTAGAGAATAAATTATAAATGATTATATTGATCAGGAATAGACACATTCGTATTTAAAATTAAAGCCTGAAAATTTTTATGTATGAATATATGCATATGAATAACATCAACATCATTTGAATATCCAAGCTCTTTGTGTTTGTTGCAAAAACAGACTTCCCAATTAAAAATTTTCGAATGCTGATTTGTTGTAATTTACTGCATGAAAATATTTATTTTTTAAACCATTTTTAGTTAACAGTACATTTTCAATTCATCTCGTTTGTTTTAGTTTTCAGCAGTCTTAAGAAATCAATCAGTGATTAGAAATAATTTATATGAAAATATTTAATTATCAAAGTAATACTTGAAAACTGATTACTGCTACTGGAGCAATGAACAATTTTATTGCATACGATCGTTTATATTTTATAAAGGAATATAAATATTGAGTAAGCTTTGAAAAACTAGACAATATCTGGCGAAAATTGGTGGTAACACTGTCTGTAAGATTTTCAAAAAATAAAATTCTAATTTTTGTTTTAAGAATGCAGGCTTGTTTTATGATACTGCAGCAATTTTTGTTTCTTGTTTACATACAGATCTACTGTAACTATGTTAAACTAATGGGTATTCAAAGTGTTTTGCATGCTTAATGCTCTATCTCAACCTATAAGGACAGTAAGAATAAACAGTTTTACAGCAAATTTATTGTGAATTTTCGTATGAAATAGACAAAGAAAAATATAGTGTTTTACTGTATAGATATTGCTTTATAAGAATTTTATATTTTACTTAATCAATATCCGCAGTATTGATCGTGAACCATCATACTTTTCTTTTCTGAACAATGACACATTTTGTGAAAGTAGATACATTGGTCCCACATGCTCCTAATTTTTTGCCATCTTATATCCTAAACTATGTAATTGAGGAGATGTAACATTTATTAATAACTGAAAAAAGGCAACTGAATGCAATGAATTAAGTTTAAAAAGAGTAAAGCTTATTTATTTTAATTTCGAAACGAAACTTTATTTCTAAATTGCAAAAAATTTATCATTAATACTGTAGTGATTCCTAGTAGTAGTAAACTTATTAAAAACATATATCAAGTACTTTTTTTTGTTAATAATAAAAAGCAAAATGCATCTTAATGGGCGTCCTCAGGAGCTTACCTTCTTAAGGTAGGTACGGGTTTCACCGACGGTCCTTAGTTATCTTTTTCTCTACCATGGTTTTTACTGTATTTAGTGAACATGAATTTTGGGCCCTTGGGGTACCCTAGCAATCTTTCTCTTCCTTTCTACCCTCTTGTCATAATTGGGATTTTTTTTCTCCTCTCAGGGGCTTATTTTCGAGTGAGAAGGGGGGGGGGCCACGTTCCTTCAGATACCCGAGATAAAAAATTTGTAAAAAAAAAAAAAAAACTGAAAATCTTTGCTTTGTTCAAATTTGTATTATAGTTTTTTTTTTTTTAATTGTGTTTGGGGTTGATTCAGTATTGTTATCTTTCGTTATTTATTTTTTGTATTTATTTCGGATTCATTTCTTTGGGGATTTATTATTATACTCCAGTGTCACATCTTTAGTAAGTGCTATACCTGGCAGTTGCCAGTTGACTAGTGGGTTGCCTTCCCTTGTGGTGCTCCTTAGTGGGGGGATGCGAACTGGAGTGAATGTACCCACCACCACATCTGTTGGAGGCCTAATCCATCAATCTCCACTATCTCTGTGGAGTTGGAGGACTGATTGCAAAATCACATTAATAGTTCATTATCAAAGAAAATACAACCTGAAGTGTTATTGAATAAAATTAATAGTGTAGATTTTTTGTAAGGAAAAAAACTGATGGATCACTGAAAAGTGCATCGGCAATTCTCATGCATAAAAGTTTTCAGGGAATGGTGAGAAAAGTTAAAACTATAAAAAAAATTGTCAATACATTTGTAGTAGGAACAAAACCGAAACAAGCTTAACTAATATTAAATTTAATAACTATAAGTACCAATCCAGTTACAGTTATCCGTTGTTTCTCCTTAAATTCATGATGTAGAGCTATATTGGAACCAGTACTATTGTATGGTACAGAATATGGCTCATTAAAATTTTTAAAAGACCAAAATGTTAATACATTGGTTGATTAACAACCTGTCACTACTGTCGAATAATACAATCCATTTAATACTAACATTCAATAGCCCAACTTTACATATATCAGTCAGAATAGCCTACCTGAACTTCCCCATCTTACCATATATTCCCAACCCTTTGTACTGTTTTAAAGGCCAAAGGTTTGGGCATTCTTTACGAGCTTGCCTTGATCAACAAACATGTGCCTGATGATAGAGCATCAAGTACGAAAACAGGAACTGTGATTCGGAGCCCATCTATCCAAATTACAAAATTAGCTATCCTGCATTTTCTTTCTGGATCATGGAAAAGGAAATCCATACAATAAAAATAAACAAAAATATATCTTTCCCTGAACCACAAAAAATAGTTAATGAACACAGCCCTACAGTTGGTGTATCATATGCATCTGTACTAAATAACTATGCCCCACACTTTACTCATCCTCCAAAAATAAAAATAAAAAAGATAGTGGTACTCAAACAACAATAGCAATTAAAACAGAACCTACCTGTCATACTGTTTTGCAGACAGTGATTTCAATATCCAAATTCTCTACATGCAAAATTCAATCCATTAATAAAACGCAACCTTCACCTGCTACAGTCATCCATTCAAATTGAACTCGTACAGTACAATCAAATTCACAATTTATTACTAGAATCCCATCAGTCAATCCTCTTCTTAAGATATCAGGCACTCCTGCAACCAAATAACACTTAAATAAATTGAAAACAAGTAATAGAGCAAAAAAACTAAGCATTGCCAAAAATAATTCTCTAGCCATACTAAATATAAATTCTTTAAACAAGACAAATGTTAATGACAAATCCAATTTAAATGAAGAGGCAATCAAAGTTTATTTATTGGATGAAGAAAAGAGGTTGACAGATTATAATTATCAATTATCTGCAGAATAAAGGGATTTCTTTTTCTTCTCCATTGTCTCTTTGTTTTCTTGGAATTGCAGAGGACATACAAGCGAAATCGCAGAATTGAAAGATATAAATAAATATCATTTAATAGTCGAAGGCGCCCCGCCCCGGGGGGGGAGGGGGAACAGGGAAAAACAGCAAATATCCAACAATATAGCATATTCAAAAAGATATTACTCAAAAAGCAAGTGGTGGTGTTGCTCTGTTAACATGCCGCATATTCCCTTTTTTTCGCCTAGACGTGCAAATTACGCTATAAGCCATTGCTATAAGAATTCACATCGAAGCATTAATTACAGTCTGTACATTATACCTGCCTTCAAACGCTCAAATTAGCATCATTCATGTAAATAACCTATCAACCAGCTATCACTACCTTTCGTAACAATCAGGGATCTAAATGGATATAGTACTCTTTGGGGCAATTCAAAAAACAACTCAAGAGGAATTCAAATTGAAAAAATCATTTCAGATAATAACATGTGCCTTTAAAATAACCTACTTACCTATTTTCATTTATCTACTAAGGCATTTCATTCTGGCAATTGTTCCCCTTCCATTTTACCTTACAGGACTTTCAAAACCGATTCATACCTTTACAATAATAATCATTTTCTAATCATATTGGATTATGCAATTACAATCCAACAAAATTCTATTTCATCCTATTGATATATTTACGACACTGCTAACTGGCCATTTTATACATCCCTCCCAAATATTACCGAAGAAACAATAAATTCTCAAAGCATTGATGAAGTTACAGAAGAAAAAACAAAAAAAATAATGATTCGAACCATTAATGTATCCAAAAAATTAACTTCTAATTTTCCAAGAAAACTAAGTAGACCACGGTAAAATGAAGATTGCTAAGTAGCTTATAAAAATCCAAAGAGGTCATGGAACATTTTTAAAAGATATCCTACAAAAACAAATTTTATATCGTACTAACAAAATAAAAGTATTTTTATAAAAATACAATGAAAAGGACAAAAAGAATCCTGGATAAAATATGTTTAAAATATTAACGGTACAATTACTAGTAAACAGCTGTGGGACACAGTCAAGCATGTTTCTGAAGTTCATACAAATAAAAAAAATTTCAATTTTGAAATGCAGTAACCAGACCACTTCATCTCCAAAAAATATTGCAATAGCCTTATCTTTGTCTCATAGTTCCAATTCTGATAATTACTCGGATAATTTTAGAAAAATTAAAGGTGCAGCTGAAAAAAAAAATCAATTTTATAATTAGACACAATTTGCCTTACAATAACGATTTTACTTTCCATGAACTGGAGTATGCTCTTTCTCATACACATAAATTATCAGATAATATCCCCTGTCAACTCATAAAATATTTATCCAATTATTCATTAATAAACCTCTTAAAATTATATTTTAAAATTAATTATTACAGGATCTGGAAAGAACATGTATTTCCTCACTCATGGAAATACGCTTTCATCATTCCAGTAATAAACCTGAAAAGATACTACAGTTCCAACAAATTACCGACCCATAGCCCTCACGAGTTGTAACCCCAGGTTGATGTTCATTTTAGAAACAAATGCTATTTTTTTCTTGGACAAATGCTATTTTTTTTTTTAGGTTGATAACCTAGTCGCTTTGGAAACATAAATAAGGGATGCTTTAGGGCAGAATAAGCGTCTTGTTTCTGTATTTTTTGATATTGAAAAAGCATATGATTGCACTTGGAGGTATGGTATTCTCAAAGATTTATGCGATTATGACTTAAGGAGTAACCTGCCAACTTTTATTAAAAAAAATTTGGAACATAGATTTTTTAAAGTAGAATCGATTTTATCAGATGTTTTTACTCAAGCAGGAGGGAAGATCGCATTGAAATATTGTGAGTGTCACTTATTTTATTATAAAAATTAATAATAATATCGTTTCGAACAACCCATCATCTGTTAAAGCTCTTTTATACATTGATGACTACACATTTCATGCATGGGTAAAGAAATGAACTGTTTTGAGAAACAACTTCAACAAGCTATTTATAAAATAACAAAATAGACAAATGAAAACAGTTTTTTCTTCTCATAGATAAAAGCAGCATGTGTTCATTTCTGTCGATAATGGAGGCTTTATTCCAATCCTAAAATTCTTTGTAATAATATTTTAATTTACATTGTGGACGAAACTAAATTTTCATGTCTCATTTTTGACACAAAAAAAAAAATCTTTTTTCGCTCTAATATTTTACGACTTTGGAAGCGATGTGAAAATCTATGAATATTTTAAAAGTTTTAACACGCACTTCATATCAGATCTGTTTCCAATCAAATTTGTCTTCTAAGAAAATATCATGCTCTCATCCAATCAAAATTAGACTACGGCTGCAAGGTATACGATTTCGCCAGAAAATCTATTTTAAGCAAATTAAGCACTGTACACCATACTACTTTACGACTATGTTCCGGAGCCTTTCGAACGTCACCGGTTCAGAGTCTATACGTTGATTGCTTTGAACTATTATTAAACTTGAGGTGATAATATTTGTCCCTTAAATATCATCAAAAATCGTATCATTTTCAAATAAAAGTTAATTTTTAAAGAAGCTTTATGGCGCCAGAAAACTATCCATATCTCTTTTTCATAGAAGAGTATAATTTTTGACTGACGACTATGGGGATTTCTATTATTTCAGTGATGTTCTCCAGCGAGGAGTTCTCCCCCTTGATATGAACATTATTATAATTTTAAAAACCCATTCAAAAAAAATTTAAGAAAACAAACTCTACACACAATGTTTCTATTCAAGTTTTTTTTATTGCTTTGTAGAGCAATATGTTATTTTTTCATGACTTTGCAGATATATATAAGCATATTTACATTGATGGTTCCAAGTCAACAAATCTTGTTGGTTCTTATTTAACCATTTATTCCATTCTTTTAAACTTCATTCTTCATGCTCTGCCTTCACTGCAGAGGTTTCTGCTGTTCACAAAGCAAGCTTTAGACAACTTGTCCTATCGGCATGATGAGAATTTTGTCTTCACTGATTCCATAAGTGTTTTACAATCTTTAAATCATCCTAATGATTCTTCGCTTCCCCTAATAACTCATACGCTGAAAATAATTCATAACCTGAAATCTCAAAACGTACAATAGATTTTTTTTTTGTTGGATACCTTCTTACGTGGGCATAAAGGGAAATAAATAGTCGATATTGCTGCTAAATCGGCAACGGGGGAAATGTCTCCGACTATTCCATATTGTGATATCATAAAATGCATTATATCAGCTATCCATAATCATTGGTATCTTGAAATGCACCAAATCAAGTTAAACCCATCATCTCTAATTAGAAATCATTTTCATGTAGAAGACATGACGTGATTTTAATTCGTTTACGAATTATATATGCGAGACTTGCACATAAACATCTCTTTGTGGGGGAAAATATCCTATGAGTAACCATGGTGTTTGTTTTCTTACTTTGAGACACATTTTAATTAAATGCTCTGCTTTTAACTCTGTTCGTATCCAACATTTTAAATCTTTTACATTACCTTTAATTGACTTGGTTAGGGAAAGACATTGGTTTTACTTCATTCGTCTAGTTTAATTAATGCACGTTTTATTCTCTACTCTCAGGTTGAGTTTTAAACTAGTATAAAAATCAAATATTTGCCTTGAGTTTTGCGCAATATGTCCCGTGAGAACTAAGTGCCAGAAATTTTATACAACCAACCAATCTTAATGGAATTTCTAATGTGAAGTAAATTAATAACTAAATATGTGGATGATTTTTCAAATTGAAATTTTGGTAAAGTGATTAAGATTATATTTCATAGTAAATTCTTTGAAAATTATTAATTTTCGATTTTATGTCAGTAGACATGCTTCTAAATGTTTGCAGCTTTAGTTTATATTATCTGTTATAAGATATTTTTTGTCTTTCATTTATGTATTTGTGTTTTCCTTGTACTATTATTACATTTCTTGCTGTTGTACTTGTGTGCTGATAATGTCTATAGTATTTAACTTCATTTGTAGAATATATGATCATTTTGGATAAAAAAAAAATAATGATCAAAAGTTTTTGATTATATTTTAATGCTCATTTTTAAAATTTTTCAGCTTGATCGAATAAAACATTTCGATTTCAACGATTGGAGAAATAGGGTAAGTTTCGTAAGTTTTTCAGGGTAAGTAAGACACAACTTTAACTTATTTTATTTAATATAGTGTTATTTTTATATTGTCTAATTTTAGTACCTTGGATGGATGAACAATAAGAAGTCTCGCATTATGGATCAATTTAAAAAGATAGACAAAAATAATCACGGAAAAGTGACTAAACAAGAATTTATTGACGGAATTCTCAAATCAAGTAAGTCCTTGTTGTGATGGATACGATTTATTTTTTTCGCATTTAGTCTCATTTCCTTGTTAATAATTTTGATAGCCTTTATGACAATCCGAATTAACATATATTCATGTTGTGATGCTGCTCAATTTTGATTGTTAACAATTTATATTTATAGAATTTCCGACTAGTCGCCTAGAAATGGAGCGAGTAGCCGATATTTTTGATAGAAATGGTGATGGCTTTATCGACACCAAGGAGTATATTGAAACATTACGTCCTGAACGAGAGGTTTGAAATTTTTATCCACAAATGTACAAAATTTTCAAAATGTGCAGTATTACTATAATTTTAATGCAGTTGTTAAATTTCTCATATTTTATGAATAATTAAAACATTGAAATTCCCTCTGAATTCTGTATTTTTTTTAGGATCGTCCCAAGACTGAGGCGGAAAAAATTCAAGATGAAGTTCAACGCCAAGTTTCAAAATGCACCTGTGTACATCGATTTAAAGTATATCAAGTGGGGGAGGGAAAATACAGAGTTAGTAATTCAGTTTTTTTAACTAATGAAATTTTTTAAAATATTAATATTATTTTAATCAAGAATATAGTAATTGATATTGCTTTAATAGGCTATATTGATCATATTTATTTATTATGAATTAAAATGTCCTTTATTTACTCTTCACTTTACAGGTCATCATAATGCACTTTTAATGATCAATTTTTCATTGATTGATCATTTATTGCATGACTGTTATCCTTAATTATGAAACAATGTTTCTCAACTTATGCATATTATTTGGGCTTCTCATTCACAAGCTCCTTTTATTAAAACTCGAAAGCAATTGCAAACTTTCTGTGCTATTCTGATTTTCGAAAATAAAAGGACTGTGGTAAACTGGTTGTTAGAATTTCTACTTGGTTGGCAGAAATTTGTCAATCTAGGACTCTTTTCATTTTATAAAATAACTGATACATAATAATTGATAATTTCATTATGTAGCATGGAAATTTATTGAGAGAGAAATTTACTTAAATGTCATCCTTATCTTAAGTTCTATGATATTCATTGTCATTAATCTACTATGCAGTTTTATTTTTTTATTAATTCAATTAATTTGAGCAAAACTTAAGAAGAAAAAAGAAATTCGCTGATTAAAGAGTAAAAGAGTACATGAAACGAATTTTTACCATCATTGGTATAATTTTCTATTGTATTTAAACTATTAATTGGTTGGACAATATATGTGCTGTGAATAAGCAATATTTTTTCTTTGTTTTGCATTATATATCTTAACATATATAAAATTTTTATCTATGTATGTAAAGAGTTTTCTCCTAAATTATGTTTTCCTGATAACTATCATATGGATTTATATCTTTTATTAGTTTGGGGATTCACAAAAGCTACGTTTGGTGAGAATATTAAGAAGTACTGTCATGGTACGTGTTGGAGGAGGTTGGGTTGCTCTCGATGAATTTTTGGTGAAAAATGATCCATGTAGAGGTATGAAATTTCTAACTGGATGTAATGTTGTATTAAATTATATTATCATTTTATGTGTTTCAGTTATGGTGAGTGAATGCTTAATCAAACTGAAATGTAATACGTACTCACAACTGCTCTCAGCATTCATCCTGAATATTTGCTAATAGCCAATTCTATAGCATAAATATAAATCAAATTTCTTTCTATACAATAAATGAAATTTCAACTATATTCTTTTCAGTGTAGAATGATAAATTATTCAAAATGTTGTACCGTTTTCTGACATAGACTGCTACATTGAATATTATGAATTCATATTCTCATTCAGAGAATTTACAATGTGCTCTGTAGCATGAATAAGTTTTCTGAACAGTTGCGGCTCATAGATAAAATTAGTATGTGTGCTGCAGCAAAAAAATTTTAGCCTTTATTTTAAAATTGTGTGAAAAGAAACAAAATGTATTAAAGGAAAATTTATTCAGAAACTTGATAAAATCCTAAAAAAACAAAATCAAACATTTACTTATTTTAACCTAAATTGTTACATCTCAAGTTTAATCTATTCATTTAAAAATAAAATCCATTCTTGTTTCAATTTGAGCAAAAAGATAAATGTAATTTTCTCCTTGATATCTGGATGTCAACTTAGGAAATATCTCTCCATTGAAAGTACTGCAAGCGCATCCAGTCTTTCCAAATTTATAAGGCTTCTTAGAAAAGTTTTTTTTCTTTTCAGTGTTGAAAAGTAACATTCTGCCTCTGATGTAGTTATAGGAACTATCAAAAGGACTTTTATCAGATCATCGAGGTTATTTTCCAAGATAAATTTCAGCAACTCTTATTTTTTAATATTCATGAATGTCAGACCTATAATAGAATACTTTTAGATCAATTTCAAACTTTTTTTTATCAATCTTGTGATAAGTTTCAGTAATCAGTATTATCTATTTTGTTGTATGTTCATTCCTAAAACTAGAGAAGCATTTTTTTTTAACAATTTAGCTGCTACTAAATGTTTAGTTGAAGAATATCAGTCCATTATATCAACATATGCACAGTCACACACTTCCTTAGCTTCTGCCATTAGTGTCTTCGATTGTTACATACTCGTTAACTTTAAGCACATCAATTTCTTGAGATTGCATTCAGTTGTAAATTATTTCGACAACAGGCATAATCTGATAATAAAAAAAAAGCTCTAACCAGAACATGAAATTATTACCATTCAGGTATTTTAAAATTCTTGTTGTTTCTGCATTGATTTGATCTGTATTTGATGTTGTTATGCAATTTGATTTAATGCAGATTTTTCAAGGTTGTAAATTTTCATTAACTCTGTTTATGGTCCATATATTGAAGTTCTACCTTGAGGAAGTTGGACATGGAATGTATAATTCCATATGCTTCTTGAGAATGGACACATGTTGTGATGATCTTGAGAAGATTGGAATATCTAAAATATCAGAGAGAAAATATTCTTTCATTTTGAAAAATACTTGCTGTGTTTCTCATTATTGAATTAAGTTGATATACATAACAGTGAATGAAATGTGTGTTACTATAAACTGCTTTTATTTCTGCTTGAACTCCTGCTTTTTTTTTTTTTTTTTTTTTTTTTTTTTACATTCATGAAATTTGCACCATAAAAATGTCTGAGCCATTAGTTTTTGTCCATTTTCTTGAAGGATTATATCCAATTATTCTAAAATGCATTGTGATATGCCATCTGCAGTTTGATTTTTCTGGAATAAAGAATCGGCAAAATCGCGCAAACATTTCTCCATTCAATACGTACTGTAGAACAAGGATCATTTGTTGTGTCATCAGTCATGATTGCTTCAAAGGAAGCTTTTATACTTTCTTTCTTTACCTTCTCATGGTATATTTGTAGCAAGCCATCAAGTATCTCATTCTGAATGGTCATAGAAATACCTTTGAAGACTGCACTAGTTTCAGTGATTCTAATTTTAATGCAAATTTAATAAACTTCAAAATACCCCTGGATTTATTGAATTGTCTTTATTCATTATGTCCATGTAAGGAAAGTTAAAAGATTCCACAAAAGAAAATGCAGTTCATTATTTTGGACAAAATATATATTTCATAGTTCTTTTTAATTTTTATTTTATGCTCATTGATTGAAAGTCTATATGTTTCACTAAGTTTCTCCTTAATAGTTATGGGTTCCTAAAAGTGACATTGAAACTACATTGTGTGTTTCTTTGACTTCTCATGCTTTTCAATTTTTTCTTTCATTTTGTTTATATTTCTAAAACCATCTTTTGTCCACATTAAATCACCTCCAAATAGCAAACTTAGGAAGGAAACAGTGTTTTTTTTTACTTTACAGCTGCAAAGCCAACTTTTCTGTTAGTACCATTCAGAATAATAGTTACTAATATATTTCTTGATATTGCTTATGCCTGACTGAGATAGATTAGATGTTGATTGACTTTTTTTCCAAATTGTAACTTTCTTAAGGAGAGACAGTTATGAAAACTTATGCTGTTAAAAGTCACTTACAGTCGCAGAAATTTTTTAAAGGTGTAAGGCCATGGTTAAGCTTTCTGTTAATTAAAAGAACTGAAAAAAAGGAATATAATAAAATAGCTGGAGACAGAATAAAATAATATGATTCTGCACTTTATCACATTCAAGAATGTAGTTAATGGTTTGTAAGCACAACACATGCAGAGTTTTACAAGAGAGTTATATTCCACAAGCGTGTCTCAGAGTCGGCACTATGAGAATAACTGCTATCTCTCATTCGCAGCCTTGTGTATACCTTCTTATGTGTGCATGCACACAACAGTCAAATACCTCTTTGCTAGAACTGTGAAGTGCACAGTTCCATACAAAGATTTTTGTACCTTTTTCACAAACTGAAAGATGGAAACTGACTTTAACTTTTAGGATTATACATTGCACATGTATTAGAAAAGAATTAAAAGGGGAAAAAAAGGACTTATTAATATTAAATGTTATCTATAATATCAAGTGGTTATTGGGGGTGCTGCAGTTCTGCAGTACCTATACACGAGCCGCCACTGCTTTCTGAATAAATAAAATTTTATTTCTTCATTTGCTGATGTATCTTTTTAACAGTGATATCCTTAAATACTTATATTATTTTAGAATTCTGTTATGGTGAATTAGAATAACTTTAAGAGATCCAAACATATATTTATTTGCAATATTTTATGTGATAAGTTATTGTTATTTTCAGTGAAATACGTAAAATATTTTATATCTTACATAATTCTTTGTTATGTTAAAATGACTATTTACATTATAAAGAATTTTAAAGTTGGTTGAACTTTAAAGAAATTATGACTTTACATAATACTACATGTACTCGTTCTTTCATAATACTACATGTACTCGTTCTTTAGTAAAATTACATAAGAACCTTAAAGTTTGAAACTAAGAGTTTTTAAAACGAGTTCTGAATTTAAATTTAAGAGCTAAATTAACAAGAGTACTTGTGATTTTTTTAAAATAAATTACTGCATTTAAAATATTTAATTCACACTAGCTGTTTTCTCATAGAATGTTTTTTCAGTATTATCATTAGCATTATCTTAATGGTTTTGGATATATTCAGTTTGTTCATTTGTTCCCATTACATATTTTTGAAAGTAATTTAAATGAATCTTATTTATTACTATGAAATTAAATTATGAAAAGATTTTGTAACTTTTTCAAATTTTCTTGTTGAAAGTTGTATTAAATTGCTTGAATTGAATTCTATAGTTTTATTGTAATATGTTTTGGGCATAAATATTTGCAGTTTATTTTTATGTGTATTATGGTATTTATGGATGTTTTAAGATTGCTATTTAGTTTCATTAATTTAACAATTTTTATTCTGTATGATCCTATACTATTTCTGAACTTCTAAATTCTTATTTCTTTCTGCTTTCATAGGCTGCAGGGAAGAAGCATTAAAACTAACAAAACTCCTAATTCAGCACTCAAAAAAATAATATTTTTGTATAGTTTTAGAGAAAAAAATGTTTAACTACTGACTGTATAATTTGCTATATTCATTTGTTTTCCTTTCCTATAACCGTTTTAAAGCTTTATTACAGTGATAGATTTCTCCATATGCTTAACTACAAACTTTTCCTAATCTGACATCTTCACATTATTTCTGTAACTTTCCATTTGAATTCGATTCATTTTCTACTTGCTCTTACAAAAAGTACTAACTTTTATAATTTTAGTTTTCAAATAATGTAAAACTGATTCCTTTCATAATTTTTTAAAAATTACTGCATGAATTTAATATGGTATACCCTGCATGTAAATGTTTACTATCATGTAGCAAAAGGAAGAACGAATCTCGAGTTGAGAGAACAGTTTATACTAGCTGATGGAGTAAGCCAGTCAATGGCTCCGTTTAAGCCGAAGCCAAGTCCTAATTCTTCAGTTTCATCTCAAAGTGGCACAACTAATTCAATGCCTTCAGCTGGTCCTATAACTAAGGTTTGGAAATGAACATGTTTTGTATCATAATTGAAAAACAATGCATATGGTAGAAATCAAACCACTGTTTATGCTTTGTTATATTTTTTTCATTTATTTTTGCCTTTTATCTAAACCAATATAAGTGCTCTTTTTGCATATGTGATGTATAAACATGCTTTTTATATTTCATTTATCCTTCATATTTTTCTCACTCATTTGTTAAAAAACACTTAATTTGAAATGATTTGCATTAAATAAAATGCTGAATCTTGAAAGCTGTAATCGCAAACCATGAAAGTGCGTAAATAGATGCAACAAGAATGTTACAAATTTTAAAATTTAGTAAAAGGCTTTATATGTGTGTATTCTTAAATTATGTAAAAGGAAATTGGTGTCATATTTTCTTTTAAGACATAAAAATCTTAGAAATCTTTTTTTTTTTTAAATATTTTCCAGAAATTCGTTTTTATTTTCCTTTTTTCTTTACAGAAATAGTTAGTTTACCATACGATATGTAAAAAATAGTCTTGTATTTTCTATGCATCTTTGTGTCTTATTTGAAAGTGGGAAATGTAACAGAAGTCATTGTAATTATTTTTCATTTTATTTATTTCGTACGGCTGACATGGAACTTGTATTGAAAATACCAATCCAAATCTGTAGGGAAAAGACAGTAATTTTGGATTTATGTATAAATTGTTAATGCGAAATTATACTTTTTGTATAGGCATCCTTTATTTGCAAGTCGTTTTATCGAAATGTAACCTTTTTGCTAGAATGATTAATTACTAATAATTTTTTTTATTTTTTGTTTGATATTTTCTTTCATGAGCGCTTAACTTAATGTCCTTAATTCGTTTATTTGCGAATATTATTCCATCCAAAGGCTGTGTAACAAACTTTCTGATTTTGAACTATTGAGATTAGTAGTAAAATTTATCCATAACTGAATAGTTGTTTATTAAGAAGATTGGCTCTGTGACTTATTCTTCAGTGTGCATCTTATTAGGATTAAATGGAAGAAAAAATTCAATAGTTAAGTTGAATGATGTAAATAGTTTCCCACATCAGTTATTTTTATCATCAGATTACATTTTGAACTACTTTATCCTTAAAATGACCCTGAAACAGATTCGATTTTCATGATCATAATCACTGGTTCTTTTTGAACAATAAGGTTTATTGAACTTGGACAAGTAAATGAGTTTTTCATATTTTGTATTTAAAATAGGCTGTAAACTATGTATTTGCATTTCTGTGATGATGGAATTTTCACTCATGTTTTAGTTTTCAGATTTGCATTGTTTCTTTAAATTAGTACATGTTAATGTCTTTTAAAAAGTATTATCTTTGCACATACATAAAGCCTTGAAAAGTTAAGTTCTGAAAGAAATATTACAATTCAAGCATCTGCTTTTTAAAAAAGATAAAAAAAAAAATGTTAAAACTTGACAGTAACAGGTTTTATTAATAAAATATGGACAAAAATTAAATTTAAAATTAAAAAAAAAAATGTCTGACTTATTATATTGTACAGTTTTTATTAAAATATTATATTTGGAATTTTCATAATTGGCTAAACTGTAAAAATAAACAACTATTTAAGTTATTATCAAGAACTACTATCCTATTCAAGTGGTCTTAAAAGCAGTGTTGACTTCTTTTGCTAAATTGTACAGTTTTAAAATTAGAGGTATAAACAGTTTTCTTAAATATTTTTACTTAAAATTTTTTCTTATGTTTATATATTTCTTAAAGCTCTGTAATTGTTTCTTTGTAAATGAACTAGTTCCCGATATAAACATTGAGCACGCATGTTAATGAAGTTAATATTTTAAAAAAAAAATCATATGAACATATTAAGTTTTAATTTCAATCACTTAATATCCAAAATAAATTTGCTTTATATATATAATTTCGCATTGCATGTTATACTAAAACCCCTTGAAATTTATAGAAATTACAGTTTAAAATTAAGTTTTCAAAAGTATTAAACCTTTTATGTTTTTGAAGTGATTCTCCTTAGCTTCAGCTCTTTCAAAATTTTTTTGCTTTCTTTTTTTCTCTCCTGATTTTGTTTACATTTGTGTTTCATTTCCAAAGTATGACGTTTTTCATTTGGAAAGAAACATTTTTGTTCTGAATCATTTTACTATGTTCCCTTTCCCCTCTTTTTTTTGGTCCCTTATGATTTAAGAATTGCATTTTTGTTTTGCAGTAGTAGTTCATTTTCTTATTGTGCACCGTTATGAATTAATTTTCCGTTATGCTTAAGGATCTGATTATATCAGAAAAAAAAATTTTTAAATTCAACTGCTTGTTTTCATGTATATGCAGGGAAGGAAATTAAATACAAAAATTTCGAGAGAACTTGCAACACCATTGATGCTTCTTCGTTGCACGAAAATCATGTTCAACTAGCATGGTTATTCAGTTGCCCATGCTCTTTACATTTCAGCTCCATTTTTATTAATGAGATGTATTCCAGTGCAAAAGTTGAGGCCTGTATTCTACAGGCCTGTGAATTCTGAGTTAGGATCAAGAATTCCTGTCTACTGTTGGGTAAATTGTTTTTTCTCTACATTAACAAAATACGTTTTTTAGTTTCATTTCCTAATAAATATCAGAAATTTAATAGCATATAGAATAATGATGAAGTACAGTGATGTGTGTTTATTTTATAACCACTTCTTATCATTGAGAGTTGTAAATATAAGTTAAAGGTTTCTGTATTTTAGAAGTAGATGTGAATTTACGAGGAATAAATGGTTTTGGGATTAATTTAATTTTGTCAAATTTGTGTAATGGTATATCTTTTCCTTTATTTATCAGTAAAATTTATTACTTCTTCCATTTTAATGTTCTGTAATAATGTTCTTAGAAGTTATTTTATGAAGCATTTTATAGTTTATATTATGATGTACCAGCTCTAGTAGGGTGATGTAAATATTCAGATTCATAGATAAAAAAATTTTAAAAATACTGCATAGTCTTTCTGTAATCTTATAAGTATTATTTTATATCAAGAGGATCAATTGCATACCAAAACTTTCATTAGCAATTCTTATATCTCAGTTTTATATGAAACAAAGAGATTATTAGAGAATGTGTTTCGTATTTGTTCAGAGACTCAAGAAATTGCTAGAAATCATTTATAGAAATGGGCCAAGTACTTTCTTGTATCCATGTATCTTGGTACTTTCATTGCGAAAAAAAAAAAATTAATTTTAAAAGATTTTTTTTTTTTTTTTTTTTTTTTTGAAAGAATAAGTATGAAGGAGGTGGAAGTCACGAAATTGGATTTTAAAAGGCAAATAAAGTAAAAACAGCTTCTTATATTTCGATAAGAAGCTGATCAACTTCATTTATCATTAAGAACATTTATGTGCTTAATGATAAATGAAGTTGAAAATGATAAATATATATGATAAATTATAAATGATATTTTTATAATGAATCTGAAACATTCATTCATCACATCATGAGGGTATTCAATGGGAAACAAAATGTATTGTACAGATTGCTTGATTTGTTTCATCATCTACATACTGCTCAGGAATTTATAGTACTGTGCAAGGATCCCTTCATGATTTTGGTGATTCATACTATGCTACTAGTGTCAAAAGTTTTGTTGTATGGAATTTCTTGGTGGTAAAATTTTTCCTTATATTTTCTTTAATCTCTTGCATATTTCTGCTCTGTTTTTAATCATTGGAGATGACTTGAATTCAAGAAATGTTTCTTCTTTACAATTATCTCTTAATTCTTGGGACACCAAAATTCAGCACATGCACCACATTTTGTGAAAGTTAGACATATTTTATTAGCTACTAATCGAAAAGCAATAATTATATAAATTCAACAGAAAAATAAATGTTTTCATCATCATTATGATATGGGGAGAAAAGTTAAATTTTATTATTTTTATTATAAGTAGAATAGGTGTGTGGAGAGTAAGTAATTTTAATTGTGTACATTCCTTTTGCTTTTATAAGATTGAAAATAAAAAAAATATTACAATTTTGGAATTTATTTAATTAATCATTGTTACTTAAATGAAATGTTTTATTTATTATTGAAAATGAAATAAAACAGCTGTATTTAAAATATAAGATTATATTTGTTTAATTATTATATGATTATTTTCTCAAAGTATAATGTATAATTTTGAATTAAATTTAATTTACTCTTATATATTCAGTTAAAATTCTCTATTTTGAGGAATATAGCAGCATTTGTTAATAGATAAAATTTCAATGCATAGCTTTTATTTTAAACTTTAAACATTGATTGAAATTATATAGCACCCTAAATTTTAAGGCAAGAAGTTTCTTCAATTTTTGCTTGTCAGAATCAGGTTATAAAATTTAATGTTATTGTAAAAATGGAGAAGGTGAAAGTTTTATTGGTATTCCTTAATTATATCCAACATATTTAAACATCTTTTGAAGTCTTAATTTTTTTTTTCTGTGTAGTAAATGATTCATTAAAAATTTAATTACGACATCAAATTGTATTTTATCCTTAACTTAATTATGATAGTGATACTTTTCTTTAAGATTCGAGAAAAAAGTGAAAGGAGTACACCAATGCGACAAAGTCGTTCTTCTGTTGAAAATAGTAGTGATATCAGTGGACCAAGTTTCAGTGAAACAGATAGCTTAAGCAATAGATCTGGTTATTCTAGAACAACTCCGTCATCTCGATTAAGTTCACGAAGTATGTACTTTTTTGTAATATTAAATTATGAAATTTTAAAACTTAAATAATGCAGTTTGTTTTCATATAATTTTATGAAGTATGTTCACCTTTATATATCTTTATAATAATGTTTCGTTGCATTAAAATTATTCACAACCGTACCGCATTAATATGCAACAAAACTACCCATAATTATTTTTGAGTACCATTAAAATATAGTTTATTAACGTAAGGAAAATTTGAATATTATTTTAATTCTTTAAGTTATGTTTTACATTTATATTTCAAACTATTTTCTTTGGAAAAAAGTTCCCATCTTATAATATTCTAAAAGTTTAAAAAATTTGTTGTTTGATTTACTAATTCTCTTTATAAAATTTACTATTTACAATTTGAATAATTTTAAAACTTGTATTGTGAATAATTTCTTTTTGGGTACAAATAATGTATATATATACTATGGAATATCTAAAAGAAGTTATTTATTTTTATATTCAGTTTTTAAAAAAAAAATTCTAAAGATTTTTTTTCCCTCTCCATAGCTGCAAGTGGAAGACCATCAAGTAGACCTTCTAGCCGACAAGGCAGTCGACCACCAAGCCGTGCACCCAGTGACCTTTCCCAAGATGGTATTGAGGAGTATAAAACCAATCGAAAACAAACTGTTTCTGGTAATGGTTTAACTCAAAAAGTGTCAAGTTTACCAAGTCATGAAAAAATTAAACCAATATCTGAAACATCAAGGATTCCATCAGTTAAGAAATCAGTAAAACAACCTTTGAATCGAGAGACTTCCCGGAAGATGGAATCAAAAAAAGAATAGTGAAGTCATTCCAAATGTAGTGATATTATATACTACCAAATTTCATTTTATGCTGCTCAATAATGCAAGTTATCAAATGCTATTAATCATTTTCAAACCCAGTATTTAAGGTACTAGGAATTTAGTTAATATGGCAAAGTCATTTACCAGCTCACGTTTAGTTTTTGCTCTTAAATATATACATTTGTATGTATATTGAATACAAAGCTTATGCTTCATATGAGCCGATATTTCTCATGAGGCTTTTTATACTACTACTGTAAACAAAATATTGCTTTGCAGTTAATCACTATGCATATGCTAGTCTTTATTTGCCAAATATACTTTTGTGGTGTTGGATAAATGAATATTGAGCAGATGCGACATTCCATTGTACATGTTTCTAATACCTTTGTAAATTTCAAAAATATACTGTTCATATCTAAAAATATGGAATATGAAATACAGAATTATCAGTTGCTATAAAACTGATAAAGTTAACAACTGTATTTTAGATGGAAAACGTATCATGAATTTATGTAATTATTGTCGATATTTTTGCACAAAATTAAAATTTTTAAGGAGTTCATATTCATATGAATAATGTAAAGAAGCATTTGCTAATTTAAAATGTGCCAAGGAAACTTAATAATCTGAAGTGTGTAAGATGTAGAAAAGGGAGAACAAACTAATTTTATTTAGGTGCAAATAAAATATAAACATTTTCGTAATAAACTAGGGACATTTTCAATTGACATTCCTCTTGTATAACTTTTTTAACATCCATTTACAAGTTACTTTAGCATGTTAAATTTAGCCATTGTAATATGTGAATTCATATTTTTAGAATTTTCTCTAAGTGCTAAAAATTGATTTGAATATTGTAAAAGAGTTATCTTGCCTATTTCATAATAAATATAAATAAATATATATATTTAAAAATTTGTGACTTTTTAAACTTGAGTTTTTTATATTGTAATTTACATTTACACTTTTGTGTGAGTTTATTAATTTCTAATTAACAACAAAAAAGAAATACACAAATTTTCTTAATGCATTTAAGTATAAAATAAACAGTATATTAATTTGGTTTACAGGTTATGTAACTGGTAACTGTTTTTTCTTATATGAAAGCTTTTAACATGTTATATAGTAATTTTTGGTACTAATTCTAGGGCATGAATATGGACATATTATTTTGTAATGGTTTCAAAAATTGAAAATTTTCGAAAAAATGTTTTTAATCTTTCCTTTGATAAAAGTGTTGCACTTATATATGAAAAGTAACGTTTTAATTCATAATAAAATGATAGTAAAATTATAGGTGTATGCAATCAAAACAGAAGTAGTTTCTGTTGCTCTTCTAAAATCAGCATGTAGGTTTAAATTTCCTTTTAATCCTTAAACTTTAATTTTAGACTGTAATTTTTCTTCATATACCTATAAGTGTTGCATAAAAATTTCTTTCTATTCACTCTACAGAAATACTTTTATTTTTGTAATTATTTCCGTATTGTAAAAAAAAGAAACCTGAATATTATTAATTTTTTTTTTAATATTTTGTATTAAAACTGTGATTATCATATCTCTAGGGAATTATCATATCTGCTAATTGATGTAATTAACTTCAGGTTTTGGGGTGATAATTACCCCCAAAGCCTTAACTGGTGAGCCTTTAATTTGCTTACGAATGTTTATTTATTATAAATTGGGAATCACATATGATGATTTGTTAAAAATTAGAAACTTTGTGTGGGCTATGTGAATACAGATACATTAGGACTATGAATGTCCAATAATTATATAAATTCATTGCCAATCAACAAATTTTTTGCAGTAGTAAAATAAAAAAAATATGTGACAGACTTTGTGACAAACATAAATTTCTTTGCTCTCTGGTAATAAATCCATTTCACTTTGCTTCTTTTCTGAGTTTTTCTGATGTTCTTCTAAAATTTCTGCAGTGTCCATGTCCTGGCCTTCTTTTGGTGCTTCATAAACTGTGGAAACACGGTTGGAGGACCAAGTCTGAAAGAATCAGATATAAACTTGGAAGACATTGCTCTTCATCACTCAAATCACAGCCTTCAAATAGAATTGCATGTTTTTTTTTTTTTTTTTTTTTTTTTCTTTCTTTCTTTCTATACCAGCTGGATTACAGATATCATAAATTTTTCTCTTCTCCATACTGATTTCTGACAAGAAATTTGCAATACATTATTAGTTTTAAAACATGAAAATCGGTAACCATGCAATTTACTTACATATCTAAATGACATAAATTTTCATGTTATATCTATTGTTTAAAACTTTTCTTCTCGCACATCATCATGTGCATACAATCTAAACTAACTACTTTAACTTTTACTTAACTTTAAACTTTACTTAAGATTCTCCTTATTTTTCACCTTTTCGCTAAACTACTTTTCTTTTTCACTATATACAATATACCTTCTTATTATTACTTTAGAACTCATAAATCATGTCACTTTGTTTCTCTTTACGGTAGCTTACTTATAGCTATTTACTTTCCCTTAAAATTCATATGAGATATGACACACCTTTTAATAAAAATTTAATTTATTCATTCAACACAGTTCCTGTCACATTACCTTGGTGATCAGTACTGTTAACGGTTAGCACTCAATCACTCCGCGATTCACAACTTTCTCGAGTATCAACTCGCTTACGTCCACTCAGTTCGGAGAATAAGTCTGATCTGCTCTGCTCTGAGGGGATCGTATGACATCCCATACTCACTCCTTTACAAAAAACGCCCTCTACAGGCAGACTTTAAGCACGGGAAATAACATTCGGCCAATCCTGACCTATAATCGTCCCAATTATACTGTTTACAATTGACACAAAATCTTTACACTCAACAAAATACTTCATATATCATAACATCAAATATTTGCTTGACTGATAACATTATAAAAGGACATTACTAAATTCCTCATTAAAAAAAATCTTACTTAAAGCACTTCAAATGAGTGAAAAAAAATCATTTACACTTTAAAATCATTAATAACTGATACACTTTAAAACTATTAATTATCATACACAAAAATACTAATCTTCAAATTCCTCAAATAATTAAAATATCAATTATGAATAATCATACACAAACATCAATAGTTAAATTCATATAATGCATAAAAAAATATCAAATATCTATAATCATATACAAACATCAGTAGTTAAATTCCTTAAATGCTTAAAATATCAATTACCGTATACAGATAAAATATCAAATGTCAAAAATTATACATAAATCCTTTTACATAACCGTCACACTTACTCGTACATTTCACTACGAATTATCTTTAATTCCACTATGCATATGTAAAGAAAATCTTTCTCCACTTCAGTAATAATTCTAATTTAAGGCTTCAAATAAATCTTACTATCATACAGTTCAAAGTATTATTTCTCTTACATATCAAAATACTACTTCTCAACATCTTTTAAAATGCTTCATATCATTTTTTTAAAAAAAGTAAATTACATAAACACATTCATTTCAAGATATCGATTATCCTAATGAAATATTCATGCAAAACAGAATTAATTCATTTCCTACTAATCATTAATTATTGTATACATATAAACAAAACATAAAATTCATATTTCAAAATATCCGAACTCATACACATATCTTTTTATATCATTAATTATCCTACTTCTAAGTATCAAACCTAATTTCAGACACCAATTACCATATAAAAATTTTAATAAGTTCTCATATCTGACAAATAACTAATTTCGTACTTCAAAACATCGAACATCTGTATCCTCATAAATATTCATTCATACAATATAAGTATTAAAATCTTTCCTTTCCTCCCCCTCCCCCCCTTTTTTTACACTCTTAAAATACTAATTTTCATAGAATATGTTTAACTCTTTTAGACTCAAAAGGGTTTACACATGTAACAAAGAAATTCTTTAACATAACACAATCATTAAAACACAATTGAAAGAATCCTTACAAAAAGATCATTCCTAATCATTAGAAAATCGCATTTCTAAATCATTACAAAATCACATTCCTGAATCAAATCGTTGCAAAATCCTCCTCCAAAAATAAACCATTACAAAAATCAATACTTACCAAAATAAATCTTTACAAATTTGCATTCAAAATTTTAAACTAAATCTTTACATTCCTAATCATTGTATTCCTAAATCTTTACAAAATTACATCCCTAATCCTTACAAAAATAAATCATTTCAAAATCCTCTTCTAAAAATAAAACAATTCAAAATCCTAATAAAAATCAATCTTTACAAAAAATAAATCATCTCCTGTTTCAAATAATAAAATCAAAATAAAACATTCGTCGAGCATATTACCTTGAAATATTAATTACTCTACTCATCATAATAGATCACACAAACATAAAAAATCATTTGTTGACGCCCTTAAGATTTTACCGTTTAATCCATAAAACACTCCTTTAAGATCTTCACACAAAATAGATCATTTTTTGTTTCAAGTAATGAAATCAAAATAAAATATTGTTGACATATTTAAATTTACTTATCCTTGTCCAAAACTAAATTAATGTAATAAAAAAATACCCCTTAAAAATAATATTCACATTCAATCAATAGTTGTGGTTTTTTTTTTCAAAGATAATCAAATTAAAAGTTCTTTAAATACTCAGTTCTTAAAAATATTCAAATGTTCCATGCAAAAATAATAACTGTTCATTAATTCTTAACACTAAA
>BMAW01043727.1:27058-68358 GCA_019974015.1 Nephila pilipes | reverse complement strand
AATTGATTAATTAATTTATGCATTCAGAAATGCACATTGGGATGTTCTGTTACAGAAAGAGCTAAGGAATTAGGGAATCTCTGAAAACCTGATAACAATAAACAACGCAAAAACATATATCATTCATTATTTTAATTTGTTTTCTATCAAACCTCCCATTGTGTATATTATATTTTAAATTTGTTTCAGAAGTGATATGTTGTTCCTCTTGCATGAAATATGGCATTGATAGAATTTTCAATATTAACAGTAAATGATTTCATACCTCTTCATTCAATTTTATTTTTTTAATAACAGCTTCATGCAAAAATAATTTGCTTGTAAATTCTTGTACGTTATTTTCGATCGGCTCAACACTTTTTGTCACTTGTAATAACTATTAGTTTTAAAAAAAATAACAAAAAATCAAGCACTGCAATGTAGCTTTGAGTGAAGGCTTGCAAGATATCAAAAAATGTAAATGTATCGATATATGTTGTTAAAGTTTAAAAACTACATAAATGACTAGAAAATTAAGAGCCTAATTAAATTGCACGAAGGAAATTTTTTTTAAAAAGCATGCGAATTCATATAATCTTAAAGAGGGGCAAAAAGGTGTATAAGATTATAATCAAATATCATAAAAGGAATCGGTTTAAAATCAATCTCTTCTCTATCCTCATTATACCATAGAAAAAAAACAGCATATCTGCTCTAAACATTCAACATTTTGAATCGAAAATGTGTAATTTGTACACTGGTGTTCAAAATTAAGAGAATTTTTTGATTTGGTCGATTATCTCTAGAACTACTGGACAGATTTTAATGAAATTTGGTGTGTACATAGGGTTGATATAATACAAAAAATCCATTCAACAGTTATAATACACACGCATTATCGTGCGTAACACTCATTGGAGTCTCAAGGTTTGAAACAGCAGTTGCAGAATAGAACCAAAAAAAAAATGGGTTAATGGGGGTGTGGTACCCTCTTACAGATATATAGCCCTCGCAACGTGATTTTATGCTGGAAATAATGGAACTTATGAGTTTTTGTGGCAATTGGTCCCACTCGTTCATCAACGCTGTTTTCAGGTGGATAGTTCTCAGAAGGGGCTAGCGAATTGCAATTACCCACCCCAGATCGTCCCAGGCAAGCTCTATAGGATATCTGGAGATCTGGCTGGCCAAAAAATCCGGCGAATATCCTCACTCTCCAGAAATTCGTCGACCAACTGAGCTCTATGTGACCTCGCGTTGTTATCAATTAAAAGGAAATCAGGAGCAATTGGACCCTTGAAAAGGCGGATATAGGGCTCTAAGATCTTTTCCCTATACCTCTCAAGAGTAACAGTGCCTCTTTCAAAGACATGGGGGTGCATGCGGCCATTCAAATTGATGCCTGCTCAGACCATTAAGCCTCCGCTGCCGTAATGGTCGATTTCTCGGACATTAGAGGACAGGTAGCTTGTTCCTAGTTCTCTCCATATGAAAGTACGGCGAAAATCACTGCTTAGGCTGAACCGGGATTCATCAGTGAAGAGAACGGTCACCCATTGATTCATGCTCCAATATGTATGATCTATGCACCATTTTAAGCTGACTCTCCTGTTCGTAAAACTGAGCGGGACGCAAACAATAAGTCTGCTTGTAAACAGACATCTCTCATGAAGTCTTAGTCACCCTTGAAACTCGAGTTATTGTGACTGCATACAACTCATGAAAGACCTGAGAAGCTGTAGCATCCCTGTTACGCCTCACTGTAATGGACAAATGATGATCTTCTCTGGCTGTCAAGGCTCTTGAGCGACCTTGCTCACGCTTTCTCTCGTCGGACCCGATATCCTTCAACTGTTTCCATAAGTTGGACACGAAGCTAGGTGTTAATTCGAATTCTCTGCAAATCTGGATTTGAGACTGGCCTGCTTCTAGACTATTCACAATTCGCCACCTCATTCCATCATCCTAAATTTTGCTGTTGGAATTTTAATTTAAGTGATTGCTGCAAAAAACTACCACGAAATTCGGCAAAATGTGCAAGCGAACGAAATGCGGATTTTGGCGCGCGCACTCATAAATCCTGTTTTTCAACAAGTTCCGCCCCCATACACGTATACGCTTATGTATTCAATGTACAAGATTTGCATCTTTGTTTCGAAACAGTATTTTTACATATCGTTCAATTCTTTTTATGAAATTCTACAAAATATGCAAATTCTCTTAATTTTGAACACCGGTATAAATCAGTGTTTGTGTTACGATTTTTTTAAAATTTTACATATGTATAATCTAATGATGTTTCGTAATCAAGACCCTTGCTGTTTTGAAATCATTCAAATTATATGATTTTGAAACAGCAAGAGTCACACTCTCGCCCTCTTTATACGACATTAAAAAAAAAAAAAAAAGAAATGTCACTCAATGAATATAAAGCAACACATTCAGAAATAAAAAAGAAAGAACTTTAAATTTAATAGTTTGTACATAAAAGTACAATAAAAATCCTCTATTAATTATGAAATCTATAATTCAATAGAAAAGTTGGTAAACGTTAATATTCTCCCATACCGAATTTATAAAGGATTTTGTAATTGCATTGCGTCTAATGAAAAAAATAGTTCAACAACAACAACAAAAAAAAAAAAAAAAAAAAAAGAAAAAAAAGAAAAAAAAAAGGAATATTTTGAATCACAATAAAAGCTGTAATAACAATTGCGAAATGCAATGCGTTGTGAAAAACAGATTTCGAATTTTGAGTGAGCTTTCTAACAAAAAAAAAAAAATCAACCAAAAAACGACTTCATAAAAAAATGCTTTATGCAAGGATTAACTACTATTACATATTCTTTATTAAATCGACCTTACATTAGTACGGCCGGCCGACCTTACGCAGCGTTTACCAAAAATGAAAAGCAAATAAAGAACAGCGAACTTGAATGTGATTCACATTCTTCATTACTTAAATATTGTTTATAACTGCAGTCGACAGAATGATTAAATGTCCTCAGGTAAACTCATTATGTATGTATATATATAATGAGTACACACACACATATATATATATATATGTATGTGTATGCATGCATGTATGTATATATATAAATCCTTCATTTCATTCTCAATGATTAGTACTCGTCAAATTAAACAAAATTTTAATTTGATTTTCATTTATTTTTAATAGCCGTTCTGAATAAAAATATTTCAACAAATATATTTTAAAATTATATATCATGTAATGAAAATAAAAGTTGAATACAGAGTCACTATAAGAAAAATATTTTGGAAATGAACATTTAAAATTAATACAATTAAATGTAACTTTAATTTACATATGTATTTTTAATGATTAGTTCTTTTTCATTAATTTACATTGAACTACAATAAGTAATAAAATGTTACGAAAATTAAATAATCTTATAGCAAGAGCATTTCATGATGTAATTGCTACATAAATTCAATCTGTAATAATAATAAGATAAGGGTATTCATATGTATGTATGTATATATAACACATCGATCAATAACTCCCGAGACTTACCCAGAGATGGCGCTCGTAGTAAACCAGTAACCAGGTCTTTCTAGAGTACTAACCTTTGCTTGAAACGTGTCAAAATTTTAAGTCGATCGGACCAGGAAAAAGGTTTTTTGAAGTGAAGTGAAAAAGGTTTTTTCCAAGTGGGTGCCGCGATTGCTTTCGATGGAACAAAAACAGCAACGAGTCGATGATTCAGAAAGCTGTTTATCGCTATTTACTCGCAACAAAAAAGATTTCTTGCGAAAAAAAAAATTGGGGGAAAAAAAAAAAAGATTTGGAAAAGCGTTGGAACGATTGTATCACCCTAAAAGGTGATTAACAAAAGGTGTTATAATTATGAATAAAAAAAAATGTTGTTTTCAATGTTAGACTCGGAAGTTATTGATCGATGTGTTATATATATATATGTGTGTGTGTATGTATGTATATATTAAAATTCATATAATTAAGAAAAGCTCAAGCTAAAACACTATATAATTCATACTTTTCAGATTAAAAGTAAATTTAAGAAAGAGCACAAAGGAATAAAGAAGGCTTATTTTATTGAAATGGAAGAAAAAAATACCTCACACACATTGCTCTCATTCATATTATTAAAATATGCAGAAAATTATATAAACTTGCATATTAATGAATGCAAGCAAAATTTCTTAATATTTTTTACTGAATATTATGCTCTAAGAAACATCTTACTCATACTTTTATAGCAGACCATACAAACTCGTATCAAATCAAATGCGAACACTCAGAGATTGTCACATAACACATCAATCAATAACTCCCGAGACTAACATTGAAAACAACATTTTTTTTGCAAATTTTTTTTTTATTCATCAACATAACACCTTTTGTTAATCACCTTTTAGGGTGATACAATCGTTCCAACGCTTTTCCAAATCTTTTTTTTTTTTCCCCCAATTTTTTTTTTCGCAAGAAATCTTTTTTGTTGCGAGTAAATAGCAATAAACAGCTTTCTGAATCATCGACTCGTTGCTGTTTTTGTTCCATCGAAAGCAATCGCGGCACCCACTTGGAAAAAAACCTTTTTCACTTCACTTCAAAAAACCTTTTTCAGTAAATACACTTCCATATGATATCTGTGTCATCTCAGCAATCTCACGGAACTTCACTTTACGATCTTTCATTATAATTTTTGTCACTTCACTCACATTTTCCGATGTAACGGCTTCCACAGGTCTACCCGAGCGTTCCGCGTCATTTGTGTCGGTACGACCACGTTCAAACTCGGCAAACCACCGACAAATCGTTGCTTTTGATGGACAAGAGTCCGGGTAACATTTTTGAATCCATTGTTTCGCTTGCACGGTGTTTTTACCCATTAAAAAACAATGTTTTATCAGAACACGAAACTCGGTTTTTTCCATTTTTTAAACAAACTACAAAACGACTTTACTCCAACCTCGATAACTCAGCTGTTTCTGGTCCGATCGACTTAAAATTTTGACACGTTTCAAGCAAAGGTTAGTACTCTAGAAAGACCTGGTTACTGGTTTACTACGAGCGCCATCTCTGGGTTAGTCTCGGGAGTTATTGATTGATGTGTTATTTTAGTATTATTTTTATCCAGAAATTTTTTTTAATTACTTTAACGCTATATTGAGTTAGTAGTTTTTGAAAATAATTATTTCCGATAAAAAAGAAAATGAAGAAATAAAAGTAGTTGAAATACTTCACAAAAAAAAAAAATTCAACATAAGTAACAAGAGTATTTCAAATGAAATATAATGCATAATAATGCCTTAATTACATAAACACAATATAATTAGTTAGTTGAATACAACAATAAGCTTAGTGAAGCAATAATTATGAGAAAAAAAAACGTGCCTGCATCTACGTATTTTTTTTTTATCAAGACAATCTTATTTTAGGAAAATCGAACAATTATCAATATGCTACGATCGATTTTGATCCAAAATTTCTTTAAGAAATATTTTATGTATTTGAAATATGTTAGTCTATTATATAAATGATGGAACTAAGAACGAACCATCGATACCCATTTTATTCCTTCATCGAGTAATTATAAATTTTTTGGATGATTAATATGTCTTAGTTTCCGAAATTCGAAAAATTGCTTGTTTTATTTTAGATCTCTGTCCTTTAATCTGTGTGTAAGCTATTCTTTGAGAGTGTCTAGAAAGATTTGCATAGTTCTTATCGTGTAGTTTAATACTACCCTTTAGGAGAGAAAAGTGGAGTATGGGAACAATCATTGTTCACAGAGGGATGGAGGCGGGGGAAGTCGAAAGGTCATTAATTGTAAAGATAAAGCTCATTTACTACCCTGCTAATAGTGTCTATAGGTCGGATGGTTGTTGGAATTCTTAAGTCTTGCAGCGTTTAATCTCCAATGGAAAAGCTGCAAAACGAGTTGCTTTGAACTGATACTTGCCCAGGAAATAACAAAATTAAGTTAAAATCAAATACAACATTATCTCTTAAAAAGATTTTAAATTAAAAACATAATTTTTTTTTTGAAAATTACTTGACAATGTAACAGAAAAACATTTAAGAGTTGCTATTGGTAGGAATTAGTTTTGTGTCAGGTGAGAAATTTAGCTGATTAGCCTATCAGGGAGTAGCTTCTCGTGCTGGTGAAAAACCAGAGGAAAATTTTTTCCACACCGTTTGGGAGTAGCTAACTCGAGAGCTAGCTATCCTATTGTTCGAGAGTGTTGTCCCATAAGGGAGCATATTATGTTAAGTTAAATTGGCTGATGAATAAGATTTTGAACTTATTCTTCCTCGCTCCCCCTGATCTGGCTTTTTCAACGCTGAGCTTTACCTAAACTGAACTTTTAAGTACTTTTTTGTAAAGGTAGTTTATTGAGTTAGTTATTTTCCTACCGTAAATCTTTTAACACTAGTTCTTAATTCCTGACGTCTGTGACAATATACTCGGACTCTGAAAAGGAAATGGACCTGATGACCCAAAGATCGGCATCCTGCTCCCCCATGCCTTCGCAGGAGGAGAACTCTCCCTGCATTCAGTGACTTAGTTTAGTTTTTATTAACGTCGCACTAGAAACAACACGGACCTCGTAATTTTGAACCTCGGTCAAGTGACAAGGACGATACCTGAGCTGGTACCCCCTCTCCTAACTTCCACACCACGCCAACGGAAGGACTTTGGGCCTCGAACAGATTTAACGTGCATCAGCCCCAGCTACATTGCGGGTCTTTGGTGGCCAAGGATCGAGCCCACAACTGAACGAAAACCGCCGGCAGCTAGTCCCCGACCTTGACCACTAGGCTACCGCGGCCCAAAATGAGACCAGACGTGAAAGAAATGCCCAACTATGAGTCAAAATTTACAAGGTTGTGATATTTTGCAAGTCATTGAGCTTCTACATAACCTAACCGAAATTTAAATAAACACCCAGCTCTCTTAAATATCTTAAAAAACAAAAATAATAACAATAACAAAAATATCAAGAAGTTTGTTCTCTTAGAGGCACTTCTTGATAATAATTCTGATGATTAATACACCCACCTTCTTTTTATATAATGTTAGTAATTTTAATAACTCAAAATTTTCTTCGCCTCAGTTTGTGTCCCTGGAACGCTAATGGACTGCAATCGCGCATTGTTGAGCTAGATAATTTGTAGAAAAGCAAGCGCCAGACTTATCCTAATACAAGAAAACATCTGAGAACTTGTAATAAAACTTACTTAGCAAATTACACCCCACATACAAACGACCACAGGCGGCACAATGATCTTAGTCAAAAATTCAATCCCACATCACTGTCAAACTACCCCACCACTCCACTATGTCGAAGCCACTTAGCAATTTTTACGCCTTCCAAACACTCACCATATCAATTTTTTCTATCTATGTCCCACTCTCATCCGACCCAAATATGTTCACTAGCGACCTCGAAACACTACTGCAAACAAGCTTTAACTGTATGATTTTAACGCCACACACAAACATTGGAATTGTCATGTTGATTCCCCTAAAGGAAAGCAGCTCAATAATTTTTCTGAAAAATTAAACCTACAAATTGCCTTCCCCCCAACACCAAGATTTGGATATAAATCCTCCAATGCACTCGACATAGCTTTAATTAGGTAATTTTATTACCCGTTTGAAATAAACTCTACCAGAACTTTCACACACACCAGAGATGTTTAAAAAAAACTTTTCACGAACTGGTCAGAATATTGCTCTCTTACCAAAAATAATTTCAACTTTCTTGATTACGTATTTATTAATTCGGCTGAAAAAATTGAATCAAACATCATTGAGCTCACTGAGATTATTTCCTCAGCCCACAAAAGAAACATCCATTCCTATTAAAAATCCAAACTCAAATTATACCCCATCACATATTGGGAACCTCATAAAAATAAAAATAGGCTGAGAAAAATCTTTCAACAAACTTTTGAACCCGTCATTAAAATAGAACTAATTGAGATAAAATGTACTAGCAAAAAAAGAAATAAAAAAAAAATTCAACGATAATTGAAATTCACATTTAAACTCTTTAAAAATAAAAAAAAATGTAACATCTATACACGGTATAGCGGTAGATAACACACAAAAACCCAACTTTCTGTCCAATTCTATGAATCCTTTGAAGAAAATAGTAGACCAACAAATATCTTCCAAAATTTTGACTCTGAAGTCACTCTAAAAATTACACCTTCCTTAGCATACTCCTCTCCTTCCAAATGAACTTGACGATCCAACTAACGTAATTAATTATATTAAAAACTTTAATCCTAAAAAGGCATCCGAACTTGTCGGGATAACAAATAAAATGCTTAAAAACCTACAACAAAAGGCAATCTATATTATCACTTTACCTAATCAATAAAATTCTCAAATTTACATACTTTCCCGAAATTTGGAAAATAGCAATTGTCTTACCAATTATCAAACTTGTAAAGAACATACACCTTCAAAACTAAAGACCTATCTCTCTTCTCCCTACACTTGGCAAGCTAAAAGAATCTATCATTTCAAAAAGAATTATTACCTTTACCACAGAAAATAATCTTATTAACCCAAACCAATATGGTTTTCTCAAATAATTCTCTACTGTCCATCCTTTTTTAAAACTAACAGAAATCATTGCCAATGGATTTGAAAAGAAATTAAACAGTGGAGCAGTCTGTCTTGACATAAAAAAAGCATTTGATAGGGTTTGGGTATAGATGTCTCATTTTCAAACTAATAAACTATAGCTCCCTCCCCACTCACTTTATTCCCTTTTAAGTTCCTGTCTCAAAAATCAGTCTTTCCAGGTTAAGGCCCAAGAAAAATTCTCATCCACTCATTACATTAAACCTGGAATCACTCAAGGCAGTTTGGAATGGACCGTTTTTTTTATTTTTATTTATTTTGTACCTAACGAAATCCCAAATTACTCCCTTACATCCACTAACATGTTCGCCGACGATACCAGTGTAACACATCAATCAATAACTCCCGAGACTAACATTGAAAACATTTTTTTTTGCAAATTTTTTTTTTATTCATCAACATAACACCTTTTAGGGTGATACAATCGTTCCAACGCTTTTCCAAATCTTTTTTTTTTTTTTTTTTTCAAAAAAAAAATTTTTTTTCTCGCAAGAAATCTTTTTTGTTGCGAGTAAATAGCGATAAACAGCTTTCTGAATCATCGACTAGTTGCTGTTTTTGTTCCATCGAAAGCAATCGCGGCACCCACTTGGAAAAAACCTTTTTCACTTCACTTCAAAAAACCTTTTTCAGTAAATACACTTCCATATGATATCTGTGTCATCTCAGCAATCTCACGGAGCTTCACTTTACGATCTTTCATTATAATTTTTGTCACTTCACTCACATTTTCCGGTGTAACAGCTTCCGCAGGTCTACCCGAGCGTTCCGCGTCATTTGTGTCGGTACGACCACGTTTAAACTCGGCAAACCACCGACAAATCGTTGCTTTTGATGGACAAGAGTCCGGGTAACATTTTTCAATCCATTGTTTCGCTTGCATGGTGTTTTTACCCATTAAAAAACAATGTTTTATCAGAACACGAAACTCGATTTTTTTCCATTTTTTAAACAAACTACAAAACGACTTTACTCCAACCTCGATAACTCAGCTGTTTCTGGTCCGATCGACTTAAAATTTTGACACGTTTCAAGAAAAGGTTAGTACTCTAGAAAGACCTGGTTACTGGTTTACTACGAGTGCCATCTCTGGGTTAGTCTCGGGAGTTATTGATTGATGTGTTACTCGCCAGATTCAAAAAACCCTAAATCGTCCCAAAGGTTCAATATTCTGGCATTTTTTTTTCACAAATGGGAAAAGTAAAATTAAAAAAAATCTATAGCAGTTATTTTCACAAAAAGGAAAACAGACTCCCCCCCCCCTCCTAATATGTTCAACATCATAAGATCTTGGTCTCAGAATACAAAATACCTAGATAAAAAAAAATCACACTACAACCTCGAGAACAATTTCGTCGAATTACTTTTGAACTTTCCCCTTAATTTGACGGAAATCGGAAATAAATATTGAAAATAAACTGCTACTCTACACCTCCATTGTCCAGTTATCTCTTACGTGGGGATATGCATGTAAATTCAACATTAAAAGTCTAGAAACGCTTCAAAATTCAATACTCAGAATGATAGCTAAAGCTAGATGGTTCATGCATAATGATGAAATTCGAAAAGCTTTAAACATTATCACCTTTCGTAAACACATATAAAATTAATCAGTTAACTTCTTTACCCAATATCCAAAAAAAAGAAAATATTCAAAATTTTGAGCACTGCCAACAACTAAAAGGGCTCACATTATCTTTCTCAACTCAAACAAACTCTCCTGGATAGAATTTCGGCTATGGACCTCATAATTTTGAATCTTGGTCAAATGACAGGGCACACCTTAGTTGGCACCTTCCACACCATGCCAACGAGAGGACTCGAAACCACGACCAGATTTAAACAACATCAGTCCCGACACACAGCTTATTTTTTAGTAGATGAATGATGCCAAATCAACACACAACTGAATAGTTAATTCAAATAAATGTTTATATCATCAATAAAGAGCCAACATTTGTGTTTCAAAAAAAAAAAAAAAAATTACAATTTATCACTTTAGTAAATGTTACCATTTGAGAAATTTCTAATTGCACAATTGTCATTTTATTAATATTCAATCTCTATAGAAGGAATCTCTTTTTAAAGGAATGCTTGTAGATGATACTCCTCATTCAAGTAAGGAAAATGATCTTTACAAGGAAAAAAAAAATGAAAAGATAATTTGAAGATATATATTTTTTTTCTGTATTTGTAAGCTAATGCCGCCCTTGTGACTACCACAACACGTTTCACTATTATTACATATATAGTTTATATTTTATTTGACTTAAAAACTTGAAAGCTATATAAAAATATGACACATTTAATAGAACAGCATCAAAAGCCTTTATTAATACAATTGCATAATCGCATACAAAATGAGTTAAAATAATGAGCAAAATATGTGAAAAAAATCATTTTTAAAACACATTCATAATGAATAATATTAAAAAATTAAGATTTCATTTAATATTAAAGAAAGGATAAGATTGTAACAAACTACGGGATAATATTATTTCATAATAATGAGAAGATAAATTTAGTATGTCTTCATAGAAATTCATAAGAGTAAATTGCACCATTAGTTTCACAACCTCACTTTAAAATTAAACAAAAAAGAGGGGGAAATTTCTGTATAGCTAATTAGTTCTTTTCAATTACTGTAGACACCAATTTTTCACCATTTATAGTTGTTTTAATCTGCTCTGGCACAGGCAGCTCTTTCTGAAAAAAAAAAGGAAAAAGGTTTATAAGGAAAACAAAATTAATGATTATTTCCAAAACGTATTTAAAAAACTTGCAATTTAAAATTTAACCCTCAAACTGTTAGAAGGATCAACAGTTTTCACTCTCTTATTATGCACAATTTTACTATCAAATGTGCAGTGTTATTAACATACTCAGCTTGTCAGCACATAAAGGGGGAAAGTTTTGCTATTCGAGAGAGGCTTGGTTGCAACCATTTGAGTCAAATTCCTCCAAAAGTGTTGAACCAATCTATGTGCATTACGATACACTATTCAATTACAAGCTGGACTCATTCATAACTGCCAATGGATTAATTAATTACAAAAAAAAATGCAGATAATACTTAAATTTTACTAACATATTCTCCATCCATCTTCAAAAGACACACATTGCAGGAAGTTGATTTAGATGTTATAACTTCAACGTTTCTGGAATCACCAGACACAAATACTTGAACCGAGTCTGAGCTGTCCAAATTGATGAGAGGTACATTTCCATACAGCTAAATAAAAAAAAAAAAAAAAAGGTTTTTGATTAGTATCCTACTCAAAAAACACTATGAACTTTAAAAATAATTATTTTTTGTATGTATGTATATAAGTTCCAGCAGATATAATGTGATGGGGTAAAAGTTATCATGTAATGACTTAATAAAATCATGTAAAAAATTTTAAGAAAAAATGAAAATTACATACAATTACAATTCCTTGAATACAATTATTTTTAAGAATTTTCAAAGCTAACCTTAATTTCTAAGCGATCACATCTGATGATTTCCACAGAAGAAATTATTCCATTCAATACAACAGATGTGTTTTTACATGTATCTGAAAAATAAAGCACACAATTTTGTGTAAGTTTTTTTTAAAAACTTGATAATACATCATTTTTATAATAAATCACATACATCTTGTTAAAGTACAAACAACAAATAAGCAAAGAGTAAATTTTAAATAATATTTCCATTATATACAAAATTTAAACTGCAGAAAGAATCACACATTATTTATGAAATTGATTAGCTAGGTCAGTCATGTTAAGATATTTTCAATATTGTCATGAAATCAATAAAATACTCCTTTTGTCATGAAATCAATAAAATACTCCTTTAAGGTTGAAATTCTTTCATAATGGAAAAAGAAGTAATTTTTCAAAAAGAAAAAGGTAGTTAAATATGTATCTCATAAAGTAAATTATAGATGTTGAGTTTTCATCATACCATATTATTAAACAATTTGAGATTAGATAAAACTTTCGAATTTTTAACACACACACACTTTTATTACATGTTTAGTTAATCCGTTCTGTAATGCTCTTTCTTTTTTTTTTTGTTTAATCTTGTAAATTAATTTAAAATATCTTTTAAATTTTTGTAGTGCAACTTAGTTTCAACTAGGATAAAAATCTGAAGACTTCCCACAGACTTCTCATAATGTTTTCAGTTTCTTCTCTATGAGTATAATGATAAATACCTTAAAATTATTAATTTTCCCCCACAGAAGTTGAACTAAATGCGATAAATAATTATTTCACATAAATACAATTGGCATTTATTTAATGTCAATCTAATTCAGTTATGCAAATAAGTATATCGTTCCTTTTATTTTCAAAATATACCCTTTAACATACAAGACAGTACTCCTATAATCTAGCATTTTTACATAGACAGACAAGCCTATTAAAGATATAATTTTATGCTTTCTACTTCAATGAAATAATGTATATATATATATATATAAAAAAAAAATTAAAAAAAAAACCTTTTTTTTTTTTTTTTTTTTTACAGTTTTATTTATTTTGTGTTTTAGACACTTTATTTGCATATACTATTTCAAAATTTTGACATTAATACATATCTTTTGCTGTTTGTATGCATAACTATTAGTATTTTCCAGTAATCAGGCTATACTGCCAGATTACCAAGGGTATTGTATATTCCCATTAATATTCTATAATATATTTAAAACATACCAATCACAACATTGTTCATTTTGTTGACTACTTGTAAGGAAACATTTTCACACTTGAACATGGCCAGTGACTGAGACTTGTCATCATTTTCAACACGTAATTCATGTTGATTCTTTTGATATTCCTAAAAAAAAGAGTTTTTTTTTTTTAAATAGAAAAGGTTACATTATTAAAAACCACTTCAAGATTCATAGGCTTAAGAAATAAAATGAACTATTACCACAAAAGCCTTGCATAAACATATATTACAGCAATTAATTTTTGGAAAACATATTTTGTAACTGTTCCATAAACATCATTTAATTGTATTCAAGAATAATTTTATGTATAAAAGTACAAAAAAATACCAGATATTGTCATAATCAACATCACTTTGATAAATTAAAATACTTTAAATGAAATAATTATCAAACTATAATTAACTATTGAATATAAGAAAACATTATTTAAATGTCATAATGTAGCTTATATAAATACTTACAACAACCCATTTTCTGCCTTCTAAAACAAACTTTGGGGGGCGATTTACTTCAGGTTTGATGATTGGTGCTTTTCCATGTACAACTGCTGGAGCATGGGGAGTCGGGCCATTTCTGTCACGTTTTACAGGTTTCAGATCTATGAAACAATTAGAAGTTAATATAAACCCAAACAGTATTATTTGACAGCACAGATTTTTCAAAGCACCTTTGAAAAGGGCAAAATCACTTTAAACTTTTGGAGCATTATATTGCAAAAATAGATTCTGTAAAATAAGAATTTTTAGCCCACTTGACTTTCTATTTTATTACTTATCAATAAAATGAAATACAAAAAGTATCATACGCTGGGTGATGTTAGATCCTTGGTTCAATTCATTCAATAGAGCTTGGCGACCATCACTTTGAACAGGTACATCAGCAAGAAATGCAGCTGGAGGAGGTGGTGGTGGAGGAGGAAATGCAACTCCTCCTCTCGTCTCTATCTACAAAATAAAACTCGCATATTAAATAAAACTATTATACACACAGTATAAGTAAAGCTTGTTCTCGAATAATCCATACACAAATGTAAAGAATAAAAGCCTTAAAGATAAAAGTTCCAAAATACAATTAAAATATCTAACATTTATAATAATGGCAATGCATTTATATGAGGGCTATTCAGAAAGTAAGGAACGTTTCCGTCTGACGTCGCTAGGCGCTCGTCAATCACGTATATTTTGGTGTCTGCGTGCTCGGAATCTCAGTCGGAGTCCAGCCATCGAAACAGGAACATTTCCATGCAGCCCGGTTTTTCGATATTAAAATTTAAAATGTGTGCAACAATTGAAAATCCAGCCAGTTGTGAGGTGTGGTCTGTGATAAGGTTTTTGTTGGCAAAAAACCTATGGAAATTTATCGGCAAGTGTGTGAAGTGTACGGAAACAACATAATGAATGAAAGTTCAATCCGGAAATGGTGCATTCAGTTTAAAAATGGCCGAACTAACATTCCTGATGAAGAGTGGACGCCCTAGCATTGTGACTGACGAAACGGTCACTAAAGTTGATGAAAAGATTTGTGAAAACGGCCGTTTCACAATAACGGAGCTTTCGCTTAGTTTTCCACAAGTTTCACGAACTTTGTTGTTTGAAACTGTCACACAAAAGCTAGGCTACCACAAATTTTGAGCAAGATGGGTGCCGAAATTGCTTACAGACCACCATAAAGGTCAATGAATGGGAGGCAGCTTTGACATTTCTGGAGGCCTACAACAGACATGGTGATTCATTACTGGATCGAATCGCAACTGGTGACAAGATGTGGGTGAGACAAGGAGCTGCAGGTGCACGTCACTGAGTGGCTGAGATCGCAGGTGGCAGAATTCTATGACGAAGGAATTTCAAAGCTTGTCCACCACTATGATAAGTGCCTCAATTTGTTTGGGGACAATGTAGAAAAGTAGAATTTTAGTCACTCTTTCTAATGTATATAATAAATTTTTTTTCTTGTACTTAGTTTCTTTTTAATTTCAAAATGTTCCTTACTATCTGAATAGTCCTTGTATTATGCAACATTTTAAAATTTTGTATAATACAAAGAAGAAAATTTTCAGAAAAGATCACCAGACACTTTATATAATTATGTTATATATGATGCATGATATGTTTAGGTTTGAAAATATAAAGTTTCATTTAATTCTATATAAATTTTTATTCTACATATATTTCTAGCACATGAAGATAATCCAAAAATGGTCTTATAAGATTGAAACATGTAGGAAAAAAAGTACCTCGCCCACACAGCCCCACGTAAAGCCAGTCAGAAAATTTGCAGCAACATATTTTTGTAGGTCCGTCAACAATTGATTCCATGAAGCAACCCAATTCCGATGCATTTGATTTCTAAAATGAATAACAGGCATATTAAAAATATTTCTCACTACATACAAATATAAATAATATGACATTTAAATAACATGATTAGTTTTGTAATTTTACTGAATAGTTTAAAAGAAGTTTTACATATCATAAAACATAATTTTTATAGTTAATCATTGGTTATTGTAGCAACGTAAGAAGTATGTTTCTTAGACAGTCGGATAATTATACTAGGAGGTGTACAATTTTAATAAGAAATATCATTGTCATTTTACATAATACTGTTAAATATGTAAACAACTACAAGATAATTTAGTAAATTTAACCACAATATCAAAAAGTTATTTATAAACCATTTTTGCTGATGATAATCCATGTAAAAATAAGGTATAACCACTTTGCAAGAAAACTAAAACCATGTACATAGAATTTAAAAAAAAAAAAAAAAAAAAAATTAAAACACAGAAAGCAAGAGAAGTTTTGCTTCTGTACAATTTTAAAACTAATGGCCTTTATATCTGAACAAGATATATTTGTTCACAAATATGCACACACACCAAGAAGAACAACAAAAAACAAAGATTAATTTTTAACTTTGAAGAGGGATACATGAATCCAAAAATTTTAATGGTGCTACAAAGTTCTCCATTAATTAGGGGATTAAAAAGCAAACCATCCGAGTTTATGACATGGATATCTAAGGCTGTCTTCAGCTAATGTTAAAGAATAGGGCACAAAGTTCGAATATATTTTCAGGTAGAAGAAATGCTACAATATTAATATAAATTACTGGATACAAGAAATATAATTATTAATAGATAGCCTTCTTAGAGTTCTGAATTTTCAAAAAAATATGAAATTTTTTTTTGCAGTAATGAAAAATGTAAATTTAATTTTCTATGTTAAAATATAGAGACAAAATATTCGAACACATTTTTTAGAAGAAAAAATTTATTGATTCTAATAGATTTGAATAAGTTAGAAATATACACTTCTCTCCATAGAATAGCAGAGACAGAAGACAGTTTTATAACTAATTAATTTTTTAAAATAATTTGTTTCTTATTGATGTATTTCTGGGCAGTCTGCAAAAGACGGCACTAACATATTTTGTCTGAAAATGGTGCTCTCAGCAAACAATGCTCACTTTTGACAGACATTAACAGTATCTGTAATGAAATAATCAAATGAAACTACAGCAACACATAAATTGTGACAAATGGTACATCATGGAAAAAAGATTTGCAATTCACAGAAGCTTACCAATTAACCTAATAAACTCTACAGTTTGGGAATATTTAGTATGCATTTATACTAATTTATTTCTAATAGTAAATTTGTGTTTTTGAAAAGATGTTTATGAAAGTAAGTTTTAATTCAGTGAAATGAAAGGAGAGAATCTGAATTAAATTAATACGAAATTAAATAAAACGAAATCGACGAAATTAATTAAAACTTTCCTAATTTATCCCTCTAGGAAATACAATACAACAAAACGTAAATTACTATCTCTTGAAGCATAAAATGTGAAATTTTATTCTAAACATTATGATGCACTGAATTAAATTTTTTACTCTAACAAAAGCTATTTTTAAAAATTTAAACTTTATTATTTTCAAAGGGAATTATGCATCTCATAAAATTTAAGTATTGGAATCACTGGAAAAACAATCAATAAATTATTGGCTATTTTTTAACTTAATTAAAATATTTGGCTAAAACTATTTTTTCAAAACATTGTAACATGTTGCGAAAAAAATGAAGTGAAGTTTCTACCAGAGCTCAATAACAATATAGCATTGTCTTCATATATATAAAAATATCTTCAATCAACTCTAATTTTCTTTTTGAGAGTATTTACATATAAAGTAGAATGAAAAACAAATTAACATCGGTAGCAAAAAACTGAAAACAAGAAATTCCATCTTTTGAAATCAACGTCAATTGAATGTTTAAATAAGAATTTATCACAAAGATACATTTGCTGGCTTCTTTTTTAAGTGTTACTTATAACAGCCATTCACAAGACATATTGAAGACAAAACTATATGTTTTGTCTTTAAACATTTATTGAATAGAGATAAAACTCATTGTAATACACTTAAACATACCACTCGTAACTCGTACAAAACATGAACATTTGAAAAGAAAGTTCCACCATCTGGCTGTAGCCAGATTCTATTATAGACATTTTGTCAAATAGCAATTTCTAATTATGCTATTATACAAATAAAATGTGCTTACATTCGAACCTTCCTGACTTTTTAATTGTCCTCATTTGAACCAAACACTAACATATGTTTTTTCATAAAGGAACACCAAAAGCATAATACAACATAACATACATTACAGAAGTAACTACAGATTAGATAAAATGAAATATAAAAGTTTTTTTAAAAAAAATAAATTTCTATTAGACCTTCATAAATTTATCCAATGTCAACAAATTCTGCTTAAGAACTGACAAGATTGACTATATTTTACTCCAGTTTAGCTGTATTATGAACTTTAAGGCAGATTTGGTTTATTTTTTCATCGTGTTTCTAAAAGGTCCATCTTTATTGGTATCCAACAAGAAATCTTTTGCCTATTTTGGCATAAGCAATAAAGCCCTGTCCATCTGATAATAAGATGAACTGGCTGGTCATTATTAGGAACAATGTATATACTTATGCTTGGGCCTTTTGCATCATCTTCAATATCAGCTTTAATCCTTCCTACAGAGGTCAAGGTCACTGCAGGCACTTTTTGATTACCAAAATCGTATAATACATTGGCAACAGATTCAGGTTCCAGTTGAAGTTTCGGAGCAACTGAAATCTTTAAAAGATAATAGGAACTCCCTGTATCAATTAAAAGACTAGTATTCCATCACAATTAATTGAGTTTTTCTTACTTTAAATATGTACTTTCTTCTGAATCTTTTGCAACTTGTCCAAACAGATAAACTTCTATTGTTAAAATTATTATTAGCAGATTTTATAACATAATTTTTAGCTACATGACCTGTTTTATTACACGTCTGGTAAGCAATAACTGGTTTTGGAGCGGACAGTCCCTTGAATTGTGTCAAAAATTATTACAATTGAAGCATTTTGGTTCACCCCTTTCATTGCAAGTCACACTGTCCAGTTTCTTCTTTTCGTAAACTGCAACAATTGGATCATCTATTAAGGTGCTTCGTTTATCATGGTGCTCTTCTTCAAGTGGTTGTCTATTTTTGAAAGTAGACTTGAAAGGTTAGATGACTATGATACTTTAAACTAAATTGACAGGTGGAGTCAATTTAGACCAATCATCAATGAAATGGTCTTTTACTTCTCAAGATACTTTATGGATTATCTGATCTGCTATAATAAGATCGCTTAATTTTTCAAAATTATCTGCTTTAACACCATTTACCCATTCATTAAAAAACTTCAACTCATATGCGTAGTTTTTTGTAAAAGGTTCCTAAATTCTCAATATGCTTAAAGAATTTTTTGGTGATATTTTTCTGGTGTTAACTTTAATCTCTTCAGTAAAATCTTTGATTTCTTTAATCACTAATGATTTCGTCAGGTTTTCTAGCAATTAATTGAGCAGTATCATATGATAATCAGCCAAGAAAATGAGTAACTCAAGTATTTTTTTCTTATTTCAGCTTGTTTGACCAAACCTTCAAACATAATTAAATATGAGCCAATATCGATTTCGTCAGGATTAAACCTTTGCATCAAATGATGAAGTTCTATCTTTGGTTTTATTTGTGTACTAATATTTTGGCTTGCAATGCAATTTGTAGAACTATCTTTGGCTTCACATTGGAGATTTTGTGGCTCAAATTCCATTTCATCCTTTCATTTTTGTTCCTCATACTCCTTACTCGCTAACATAATCCTTTTCAAATCACTAATTTTATGACTGTCATTTACCTCTTCTCTCAATTCTTCAGTTAATAATTTTAAATCACCCTTCTTTGCCTTACCAGAAATAGACATTTTCCAGCTATTATCGTACAAATTTGCACTAATAATTGTATGAATGTCGAAGAAAGAAGAAGCAGACGATAATTGTCCGTGTTTGATTCAACTGCAGCTTTAGTATTTTGATAAATCTACTGAATGTTCTAAAAGTACTTTGAACTTTAAAACTCATAAAAATTAAAGTCTTTTTTTTTTTGCAATAAAACCATTTTCTATGATAACTATATCACATCAATAAAAGCAAAATACATTGAAACTTAAAATTCACTTCCTCCAATTCAAAGTATGTCTAACAATAGGTTTCAAAATCATCCCACTTCTGAATTATGTTAGCTTCTTTTTTAAGTGCTTCTTATAGCAGCCATTCACAAGACATTTTTAAGACAAAACACAAACATTTATTGAATGTAGATGATAAAACTTATCATAATTTATACTTAAGCATACCACTTGTAACTCATACAAAATATAAACTTTTGTAAAGAAAGTTCCACCATCTGGCTGTTGCCAGATTCCATTATAGATACTTTGTCAAATAAGATTTTCTATTCATGCTATTGTAAAGCCACAAATAAAATGTGCTTATACATTATATTTTTAAACTTTTACTAAACAAATATATAATCAAAGAGTAATGTAGATCAGATAACATTTATGCATTTCAATCCCCTTTTCTCATAATCTTTAAAATTATTAAAAAAAATACTAATTAGCATTGCAAGTTTTTCTGACTACTGCAAACAATTGTTATATTTTGTTTTTGTTGCATCAGTCTTATATTCATAATTTTAAACATAACTTGTACATTTACAGTTTTATTGCAAAGGATTGCTGTAACAAAAACTGTGATTAAAACATAAATGATTAAGTCAGTAACAGGAAAAGAAACATTCACTGATAATTAAGCTATGTAATTTATTGATCAGTATAGCAACTTTACAGTTTATGTACAGTTACATTAACTTTTTTATTATTAAAAATTAAAATTGGACATTTTCTGACAGAGTCCTCAAATAACTTTTTAGCATAATAAGCCCAATAATTTGAGAGCAAAACATATTACTCAGAATTATAGTTAATTCAGAGAATATACATTACAATTGAATTTAACAGAATACCATTCTAACATAAAACAGTATTACCATAACAACATTGAACATATTTTTTTTGGTTCATCTGAGGGTTTCCACCCCGACATAAGTTTGCTCCATTACATTTAAATTAGAAAACAAAATTAACCAAAAGATTCTGATTCCTATGGGGAATTTGAAAGATTGAAAATAAATTTTCTACATATGAAAATGTCTTAAATTGAAAAAAAAAAAAAAAAAAAAATCAAAGATATGCAGAGTTTTTTCAACTGCAAAAATCTTTCAAATTTATGAATTGTCCAATAAGTGATAGAGAAAATAAAACTGCAATTGTTTTGATATTTGTCCTATTATAAATTCTTGTGCTGTTTCCCCTTCAACTAGACTACTTTATGACATTGATTTGAGAACCTGGCCTTGTGTATAAACTGTCTTATGTAACGCAACATTGCTGTATACATAGAAGAGATAAAAGGAAACTGAATGTTAGTACTATGATAGTGCATATGATATTGTTGCAAAAAAAGTTACATGATCATCTGAAAGCCGATTGTTGTGAATCCACTGTGTAAGCCTCCCAAATTATAAGTGTAAGATATTTGTATTTTACTTAGTGGCAACAGGTGGAGCTGCAATAGTAGCATGCGAAGTGTATTGGATTATTCAGCAACTGATATTCATGAGCGAGAGACGCCATGTTTTTGTCTTGTTTTCATTTTCAATAGTTAAAGTGTGTCTGTAAATAAAATTTCTATAGTTTTTGGCATAACGACGTAATTATTGAACCCTGGCGTTTTAAGTATACAACACTGATATTTGAATCAGACTTAGTTGTGTTGCTATAGAGATAAGTAGAATTTTCAAATTATAATCTTGGGTTGAGATTGTAAGTTAGTAACCTATCCACATTCATAGTAACAGTTGTCATTCTATAACTAGAACTGAAATAAAATAATTTCTTTTGGTCATAGATAAGTATAGTTCAGTTTTTTTTAACATCGCACTGGAAGCAACACGAGGGCTATTGGTGACAGACCTCGTAATTTTGAACCTTAGTCAAGTGACGAGGATGACACCCGAGCTGGCACCTCCTCTCTTAACTTCCACACCAACATAGATAAGTGTAAAAAGAAACGTAAAAAATTAAATACTATTGAACACTGAGTAATTTTAGCTTTCTATTTCACGCAAATATTTTATTTACATAAGAGCTACACACACGCTTAACATATTAAGAAACATATCTATTAAACATTTAAAAAATAACCAAGACAAACAATATCTAAATTATTTGGTCTGAATCACTATGGATGCCATATGTTACCCCATTTCATAAGGTTATTGGTAAGGCAAACCCTCTTTCTTTTATTGGTTTTATAGCTTGAGATTATCCTATAACACCCTTTCCCTAAAAGCTTCAAATTATTTGTAACAAGTATATATTGCATTTTGCAGGGTGAGAGGATAGTCTAAGAGACATTCACACTACTTCTATTTTAACATTCTGCAGATTCTTGCTCTATGTTCGAGGAATACATGTTTCTTCAGGGATTCAATCAAGTTTTCAAATATTTGAATACATATTGCCAAGTTGCTCTCTGAACAATAAAATGACAATTAAAAAAATAAATAAAAATTTTGCACTAAAGGATATTTATGAGATAATGATAGCACTAGCAAATCACTAAAAAACTATAATTTGTGACAAAATAAAATTGTGATATAGAAAGTACCAAGCAGGAGCTCTATGGCTGGTTCCTTGTCTTCTGTCAGTGAAGGGTATTATAAAGACTTTCACTTTTTCTTGGTAATCAAATCTCTTTATTTTCTTGGTTTGATGATAGATTTCTGCCGAGCGCTGATAAGCTGTTTTGCAAATTTAAACTTTTCTTTTGATCTGGGATTAGAGCTGTTAGAACCAACTATTAGCTTCTCAGAAGTAAAGAATTGGCTCAAGTGAAAGATTTTGGACATTCCGAGCCTCTTGAAGATTTTGTAACTTTTGTGTCATGTTTCTTTCTATTTTTCTTCCTTACTTCAGAGTATCACTTTATATTTTTTCTTAATTTATCTATTTCTTTTGCTTGTTTTCAGTCTTCTTCATTGCTTCATTTTATACTTACATTAGGCACAATATAATTTCCTGTATCAAAATTCAATGAGATCTTAGTCATTGAATAAAATAAGCTCTAATTATATAAGAATATTTCAGGTCTACAAAGACTAAACTACTATACTCGTTTGAAATTTCGAATGCTACAGTTGTCAAGTGGTCACAGTCCTGAGTTCACGCCAGGCACTATTTCTATCAATCCGCAAGTTTGAGTCCTTGATGCTACTGATGGAGGCAGGATAATTGTTTATCAAGAGTGTGGATTATCGTTCTATTATATCGCCTGTCACACTGGTTGAAATCCAATGATTGTCATATGAATATGGAATCCATGGGTTGCTGAGGATCATACTGAACGACATGCAGGATCTCTATGCCCTCCAATGACTAACGACCAAGAGGACAAACACAGTGTGAGGTTAAACCTGCAAAAACGTACAACTACATCAAGGACCATTTGTCAAGAACTGGGCATGTTTGCAGCAGTGTGGACTGTCAGTAGAGACTCTGGTGCACTGTACAACAAAGCTGTATATAGGAGTTTCACAATACCGTCTTTTCAGATGAGTTCTGGTTCTGCATGAGTTATTCTGATGGCCATATACAGGTCTGGAAGCTACGAGGAGACTACTCGTCACCTGCTTGCATTCAATATCAGCATAGAGGCCCTGAACCTGGTGAGATGGTTTGGCAACGATTGGGTAAATGACACACACATCTCTAGTTCGGATCAAAGGTAATTTGAATGTAGATTGGTATATTTCTGGCATCTTACATCCAGTGGTTTTGCCCTATCTTTGAGGCCTGCCAAATGCCATCTTCCAAGAAGATAATGTAAGACTACATGTTGCACGTCATATTCTGACCTTCCTCAATACACAGGGTATTCGATTGTGGCCCTGGCCTGCAAGGTCTCCAGACTGAGACCCATTGAAAACTTCTGGTAATGGGTTGCAGGGAGACTGACACACCACCCCTCTCCAGCTAATATGGTTGATGAAGTGTGGCATAGACTTGAAGCAGCACAAAATGAGTAGCCTGTTCCTGTCATCCAAGTCCAGTTCGACTCCATGTCTAACTGGGTAAGGGCCGTTTCAGCTGCCTGGGATGGAAACTGTTTCTACTAATTTCCCACCCACAAAGTGCTTGCAAATTTAATCATTTTGCCTTGTACATATGTAAACTGTTAAATAATAATCCTTATTTTGATAACTTTTATAAATTAAATCTGTACAATTCAAAATAATTTATGGTAACATTTCTATTGATAGATGCCTGGCAACTCTCCTTACATTTTTTTATTATTTTACATTTCATTCACTATAGCTTTTTCTGAATTATTCATTTATCACTGTTATTTTATTACTATTATCATTAATATTTCCTTACACAAATAAATGAAATTTACATCTTTAATCTTTTAATACTTTTAGCATATTTCTTTCTTACTGCAACTTAAAAAAAATGTCCCTCAATGCAATAAATCTTATGGTCCTTTTTACTTCACAATTGTGAAATTCTGCAACAGAAAGACCAAGTTTTAAAATATGCACCCAAAATCCTCTTGGAGATGATTTTCTATCAAAAGTAACTGTTCTATCATATTTTTTTCATCGAGTCTGTTTGTATATAGATAAAGGTTTTAAGGATTAAAGCTCCTAAAGTTTACTACTTATTTCTAAATCATTTTTCCTTTGTAAAAAATGCATGTTATTTGTAAGACACAGCCTTACTGAAATCTATAAACATTTTTCACTTTTTGCTACGTATCTTCGAAACTTTTTTGCCAAACTACTATTTAAAAAGATGTCAACAGTAAATTTGTTTTGAATATTACTATACATATACATTATTTGAAACTCCAATGAAATCTAAATTTTCCAATGTGTTTCTGTTGCACAGGAAATTTATCTTTTCAATAGCAATTTTTACTTCAACAGTATACAGTGTCAAACTAGTAAAATTTTCTGTTTTTTAAGCAAATTTTGCACTAAGAGAAAAATCTTGTTAAATCAGAATAGTTGCTATTAGGGCCAATCCAAGTTATCTGGTGAATTAAGTTAACCAGCGAATGGGAAAAAAGGTTTAAAGCATACTTACAGAAAACCTTTACATTGAACAAACTAACAAATATTACAAAAGATAAAAGACATGTACTTTAAGAACAATAGAAGGGTTTGCTTTATTGCATTTTCCATTTAGATAATATAATATATCATATGCCATTTGTCACAGAAGATAAGTGGTACAACTAAGAAATTGTTGACTTAGCATTGAATATTTGAAAAGTCATTCCCCCTTCATACATTCATGGCTGTCAGAAGATTTCAGTAAAGAAAATTTTTCAAATTCAGAGGCTGAAACAAATTATAGAAATTTGCAGACCGATTCTCTAAAAAAAAAAATCTCCATGCAGACCAATTTGGGTTATCCAAAAATCCGAGTTAAAAGGGTCCAGTGTAACAAGGTTCGACTGTACATTAAAAACTCAAATGCAGCATTTCTTCAATCACATATTTTAATTGTATATAGATGCAACATACTAGAAAGGTCTCTGATAATTAAGAGGCAACTACATACTAAGTGAAGTTACTAATAAAAATAAAGAGGTATCCAAATATTTAAAAAATAAACAAGGTATATGACAATCTGTAATGTGTATTCCTTATTAAAAAAGCCACAACTCCCTTATTTACCATAGGAGAAATGATAAAATGTCTGAATAGGATATCTTTTTTAAAATCAATTATCATTAAATTCTTCTGAATTTAAACTCATACAGAATTAATGATGTTTAGTTGATGAGTAACCTAAACAAAATTTGACATCTTTTAAGTGGAAATGAACAAAGCAATATATTCTCTTCTTTAGGATAAAAACATATCAATAAACTGTTATCAAAATGAATCAACTTTTATTTATTACATCAAGCAAAAATTATGTTTCAAAAATTCAAAAGCAGTTTTTCTCACCACAAATTATTTGGTCGTTTACACTTCAGATAACTAGGGTTTTTTAATGTACTACAGGAATACATTTTATTTTCAACAATTCTGAAGCCAAGTTTTCAAAACTATTATTATAGTAAATTACCTACTCAAATTAGAACCAAAAATTAAATAAGTTTTCATATTGGAACAGTTAACTGGTATTTGATATTTTAAAACTAATATTTGCATAATATAATAAAGGTTCACTTCATTTGAAAATACCAGATTAAATTTGAATGAAATGAATTTTTTTCAGAGATAAAAATCTACAAAACATTAAAAGCATACAGTCATTGAAAAATGTAATTACAGCAACAGATGTTGACATGGGAAACTGAAATATTAAACATCAAACATATGTACAAATAAATAACATACCCTTTGTTACTTGACAACACGCGATTTGCATAGTATTCACCGGCCTCACGAGCATCTTTGATATATTGTACAGGAGCAGGTTTCTATTATCAAAATGAAAAAAAAAAAAAAAAATCACATCGTGAATCATTAAAATTATCATGTAATCCATATAAAACACACACACACACACATACTTAAAGCTTTCATTAAACTTCACCAAACCTTTTATATATGTGGGTAAAGTGGACGTTTAGCAGAAGCAAGTAGTTGCATGGAAATATACAGGATTAATTTTTATTTATTTAAACACACTTTAAATTTGTATAGTTCATAATTTGTTACAATTGCAACATATTAAATCATTTTGCAATTGAGAGTCACTCTTGTAACAAGATTTTAAATATTTAATTTCATTAACATCATGTAAAAATAATGAATAAAATTCACATTTGGAACTCTTGCTCAAGTAGGAAAAAGCTTTAACTGCTAAAAAGTTCATGTCATTATACCACATGCAGCCATTTATTATGCACTAAAAATTTTAAAATTCAATCAGTCTCTAAGCAAACTTTTCATTTATAAAATTAAAAAAATCATCTATTGGTTCAGTTCATCTATCAGTTGAAATTAACATTGCTAATAATCCTCTAGTACAACTTTAAATAAACTCAAACCAGACACTTGTCATAACAGTACAAGAGACAAAACAGAATAAAAGGATGAATGAACAAAGTCAAAGAGAGGAGTTATATAAGAAAAAGAAATTTTGCTGTATCCAGTTCTGTTGTTTTAAAAGGCTAATTAAGACTAATACAGACACCAAAATTAAATTTTCACTCACAACATTTATCCAGCCAAGAGCCAGGATAGCTTCTCTAACAGTTGCAAAATGGTTAGAAAAATCACAATCTTTGGGACTTTCTCTCGTTTCCTAAAGAGAGAGAGAAAAACTTGGAGCAATGAAGTGAAAAGTATAAATATCATTAAAAATAAGATGTAAAAATTCTATCACAAATGGCATCAATGATACATAAAAGATGTAATTTTTACAAATGAATTTATAAAAAAATGTTCTTATGAGTACACACATGAAAATCTTTTTTTTTTTTAAATGAACTTCTGTAAATTATCAACACTTTCAAAGTAAAATTACACCCATCTCATTTTATATGAAATCATTGATGAAAATTCTTAATGAAGTTCTTAAAATGGAAATTTTAAACATTATGGCTCCAGTATTTTTACTGCAGAAAAAAACAATAAATAAACACTAAAACTTGCGATCATTTAACACAACATTATTTTTAACAATAAAAAAGGTCTTCATTTTTAACTTCCAAGATTTTATTCATTCTTTCTAAAAGATAATATCATGTTCACAAAAATATATTTTCTTCAAATATTTCCCAATCCATAAAAAATCTCAACTAGTAGACAAACAGTATTTATATAAAAAATGAGTAAATTAACACATTATTTGAGATAATCCAAAACTGTTCTACTTACAACAATTTCTCTTATCCCGTTAGCAAAAGCTTGCATTCTTTCATTATCCTGAAATGATAAATTTCTGAGAAATTTGAAATTTTTTTTTTAAAAAAAAAATGTTCATTTAATGTAATATTTAAAAAATTTCACCACTTTAATTAAATTAGAAATCCCAACATGATGGGGTTTACAATGAGAACTAAAAGTTATGGGATACCTCCTAATATTGTGTGGAACTTCCTTTCGCCTGACCAAGTACAGTGATTGGATGTGGGATTGACTCAAGCCATTGGAAGCCCCCCGAAGAAATCTTCAGCTATACTGCCTAACAAGACCTCTACAATTTCGAAAAAATTGTTGATACAGAATTTTGTACAGACTGACCTTTCAAATATGTCCCAAATTGTGAATGATTTTAGCCTGGTGAATTGATGCATTGAATCATGAAATGAATGCACCATTATTTGGGCATATGAAGTCCATGAACTTAACCATTTGCTGTCAATGACTGCATCAGTTTGACCAGAAAATTCAGTCCATGCCATGTAAAAACAGCCCACACCATTATGGAACCACTAAAAGCTAGCAAAGTGCCTTGTTGACAACTTAGATCTAAGGCCTCATGAGCACTGCATTATGCTCAAACCTTACCATCAGTTTTTACCAACTGGAAACATCACTCATTTAACCAAGCAACATTTTTACAAGCATCTTATATGCTTATGAGGTCAACAGAGGCATATCAGCCAAAGGCTCTTTTTTTAGGAAAGGTACCCAAATCTTGTCTTTTGCTGCCATATCTCTACAATATATTTTTCTGCACTATTTCATACACGTGTCAGCTGCATGCTCCACATTGATCGTTGCCGTTATTTGATACATGATGTTTGTCTGGTTACACTGACTACTCTACATAAACAATACTGATCTCAATTATTAATCATATGTGGTTGGCCACCATACTGTCCACAGAGGTAAGTAATGTTTGAAATTATATATTCTCAGCACACTCTTAACACTATGGACACCAAATGCTGAATTACTTAACAAAATCCAAATTGGGGCAATCAGAGCGAACTTCAACTATCATTCTGCATTCAAAGTCTGTTAATCACATCAGAAAACTTTTTGCATGAATCACTTGAGTACAAATGAAAGTCCTGACAATGCACTGCCCCACTTATACATTTCTTATGCGATGCTACTGCCATCTGAATATTTGCATATTACTATCCTAGGAATTTAGCACTTCACTGTACTCTACATGCACAAATGATTCAATTAAAAATAAATGTCGGTTAATTGAAACATTAGTCCATCTTAAAAAATCAAACATGATATGTATAAAACTAACATCTTTTTTTTATAAAGCACTTTTTACAACAATGAAATTAAAAATTTTGTTACCAATGATGAAAAAATAAAATCTTAAAAATCATATATTCTTATTTTTTAAACTTACTTTATATTTAAAACAGTTCAGGAGGATTTTAAAAAAATCTCATAGCAGCAATGTAAATTATCTTAAGATATATACATATTAAAAATTATATAAAATTTTATTACATGAAAACACATTTAGAAAATAAGTATTTATTTTAGTAAGTGTTTTAACAAGAGATATAAAAAAAAATTTCTATATTGAATATACTACCATATACTTGTTAGATAAAATTTGTAAAAATGTAATATATACCATTGGAGGTTGAGCATTACGTAGGCCAAACTGAATAAGTTCCAAGTTTCTTAGAAAAGCTCCTTTTACCTTTTGAGCCTGAAAATTCAAAGAAAAAGGGTATATTTATTGAATCACATTGAATTATGGTAATCGCAAAGTAAAAAGAAACAGCACTTTTGTAATACAGGTTTTAGAATTAAAATTTGATAAAAACATTTTACTTTTCTCATCCTTTACCTTCAAAAAAATTTTTTTTACACCAAAATAAACAGAATCAGCTCTTATTTCACTAAGCTGAAATTTTCAATAATTTGTTTTAAAAATAAAAATTGAAAATTTTCTAAATTCTAGCACAAATACCTTCAGTCTTACTACAAGTTCATTGGTCAATAATCTGAATAACCATTTTTTTTTCAAACTTGGAAGATTGATAGATTCAAAGTAAAAGGGAACAACTTTTCAAATATTCCAGAGAAAATTGCATTTACAGCCCCATAACTCTTAGAACTATTTTAAATTTCTTCCATCTACTGGGATCCTGATGACAGTAGTTACACATGACTTCTTTCCCTTTAGGATCTACTTGAACACTCTGCTAACATTCTTCATAACCATGTAATTTTAACAAATTTCATCAATCTTTTCACATTTATTATAAAAATTGTATTACTGCCAGACCAAAAGTTACATAATTTGCTATGAATTTTCTGCATACTTATTTAATACTTTTTAACTTTAACAAAAATAATAAAATAAAATAAACAAATTATTAAAAAAAATATCAGTATTTCTAATTCTTTTCAAATAAGCTCACTGTAAGATAATGCATCACATAAAACATGCTTGATACAAATTAAGCAGCCTTTTACAGTTATTAGCAATATTAAATTCAAAGTGAAGATAATACAGTAAATGAAGCTTAAAATTTTATGTGCATCTTTGGCATGATTTAGATCAGGGGTATTCAATCTTTTGAACTTTGGAGAACCCTTCGAGCTTACTATTTTCTTGAAGGAGTTTAGTTTTTATAAACGTCGCACTAGAAGCAACACGAGGGCTATTGGCGACAGACCTCGTAATTTTGAACCTCGATCAAGGATGAGGATGACACCTGAGCTGCCACCCACTTCTCCTAACTTCCACACCACGCCAATGGGAAGACTTTGGGCCCCGATTTAACGTGCATCGGCCCGGCTACATGGCGGGTCTTTAGAAGCCAGGGATCGAACCTGCGACTGAAAGAAAACCGCCAGCCATGAAACCAAAACCATGAGCACTAGGCTACTGCAGCCCTCATTTTCTTGAAGGAACCCCTTGATCAAATAGAAGAAAAAATAAGATATCAAAGCTTTATCCTACACAAAATTACAACATTATTAATGCATCTCTATTTTATCACAATAGAAATGTCTTAATAAAATAGTGAATGGTAAGGTAGCTATTGGGGGGGAGGGGGAGTCTAAAATATATTTTATGAATAATAAACAACAGCAACAATATTTTAAATTACAACAATTAATTAAAAGAAAATTTAATGACTTTGCTGCAATTGCTTTTCATTGCAAAGAATTTTTACTTCTAGAATAATCCTTAAAATCTGCAACCTAATTCATTTTCAGCATCCAATCTGTTTTCCAAGACTTTCACATACATATGTTGAAACATGACATTAAATATTTCACAGCTCTTTTGGGATTTTCAGGATATTCTTTTTTAATGTCAATCCAAAAATGCATATCAACATGACGAAATTTAGTTTCAATTGAGTGTCAGTCAATCTATCAATCTGTTGTTCTCTTTCTTTAATTGGGAGCATGGAGGTGTCACATTCTTGAGAAGAATTTTGGATCCAAGATATTTCTCTTTTTGAACAAGGAAATATTCAAGAAATGTTTTTTGCAGATCTGATAAATATTGGATCAATTTAATTTTTATTGGGATTAGTGTTATCATGTACTAAAATATTATGCAAATAAGGAAAGCATTCGATATTTTTCAAAATGAAATCTGCCCCAAATTTCAATTTAAAAAGGCATCAATTTTACTTTATACCTTGAAAATAGTGAAATAAGTGGGCGATTCTTCGTCTGAGCCAAAGATTGGAGACTAGTATGTGATGAAATGTATCTTAATGTATTTGAAGCATGTAACTTTAATGAAATTTAAGATTTCATTTTATTCTTAAATATTTATATACACTTATTTTTAAAAGGAAAATTCTTTTAAAAATTTGATTTTATTATAAAAATTAAAGTTTTTCAAAAAAGTTTGGCATTTTGATTAACTAAATAGGGATCTCTTGTGGAACCTCAGTCAAAGTTCCAGGGCCACAGAACCCAGGCTGAAAACCTCAGATTTAGATAATTGAACAATATAATAAAAAATGGTATATTAAAAAATATATAGAAAGATTAATAAAATAGTATAATTTAAATAGTTATATTTATACATAAATTGTAGAAATATTACATGGACAGTAGACTATCCTAATTTAATTTAATTTAAAAAAGGTGGCAAATTACACTACTTTTTTTAAAAATTAAATGTGATTGTTATTGATAACTGTTACACTGAGATTAAATAATTAAACAGTGTAAAAAACAAACACAAGAGAAAAGCACCCAGAATATAAGATTTGGTGGGAGAGTTTAGCAGTCTGGTACCATAAGTGTTTGGGAGAAACACTTATGGCATCAGAAAGCAGAAAAAAATAAAATTATATAAAAAGTAATGAAACTTCAAATGATCCTCATTAATTGTGCCAAGTTTGAAAAATTCTCGTGTAGAGAATAAAACATAGCTTAAAAGTTTTGCTATCTTATTGCTAGTTAATGTTTTTATCAATAGCATATCATACCAATATATTTTAAAAGTACAGGTCTCATAATTTTTCTAAAATACAAGCTGCCTCATTCTTTTTAGAATATTTTAAATTAATATCAAAACAAAAAATACAATTCAAGATTTTTTTTAAAATACCTTTGATAGACAGTAATGTCCATGAATAAAAATAAATAAATTAGAAAATCATAATTTGATAGAAAATACTAAGATTTTTAACTTTCAAACTTAGTCACATGCAATGTAATTAAATTATTTATACCCTTGCAAATAAATCATTTCTATTTTTTTTTTACTAAAACCATTCAAAGGTATGACAATCAGCAAATGCATTGTTGACAAATGTGACATCTTAAATATTTCTGCGAGTTACAATAATTGAAATTTTGAAATAGATTCAAAAATTTATTAGTCATGAAGACAAATAGTAAAATTTTTGATTAAATTTCCATTCCTTTAAAATAATCAAAAGTAAAAATATTACATTTAATTAGAGCATTTTCTAAGAAAAACCATGCATTTTCACTAATTTTTCTCACACTTTTAAATCTATATAAACACACTAAAAATGCTATTTTAAATTACAGAATTTATAAAAATGAAAATGTACTTACTAATGATACTAATGGTTCGCCCAATGCATCTGAAGCATTGATAAAATTCACAAGTGAAATGTTTAGCAACTGCTCAAAATCAGAAACTGCAACAAGTTTCTAAAATTCGAAATAAGTTACTAAACAATAAAATATGAATAATATATGCAGTTTTATTTGAATAAATATACTGTAAAACAGCCAAAACATTTATAAAAAAAATTGCCCTAATATATATTTCAAACCAATTTTCTACAGAAAAAATTTGAAAGAAGGATCAAATAAACTTTCATATTTTCACAAATATAATTAGACTTATCCGATTATTAGGAACAATGAGATCTAAAGAGTTAAATGTTGTTTAAGCACACTGAAAAGCTTTTCAAGAGTTCCGATTCTCTCCCTCCCCCCATTCTATATCACAAATTATGTATTCAGTAAGAATTCTCATAAATATTCTTTTTAAGTATGTTTTTAATTACATTATGTTACAATTTTATTTATTTTCATTCACTCCACATTGCCATTTATTTTAAACCAAATATACTTCAACAAAAGTAACAGCTTTAACATTAAAGCCTTTCAGTTTTTGTAAACATTTGTTAAAATACAAATTTTTTACTTGGAAGGAAAAAAACATTTTTTTAAACAAAGGCTTTAAGGAAAAGGAAAAATACTTTAAACATTTTTTTAATATTTAAATATATATTATTAGTGCATTTAACTATTAAACTATATCATTCAAAATAATACACATACAGAATATAAATGATATTTCAAACATTTTGTAAAATGATTAAGAAGCTTTGAGTAAAATTTATTAATTTTCAACTTATATATAAGTACAAGCTTAGAGTAAAATCTAACATTAAGAGATGAGGAAAAATTACGATTTAATGTTAATTAACATTTAAATATACTCTCATACTCTGTATTTAATATAAGGAAAAGCATAATCACTAGAACACTTTATACACCCAGAAACTTTGTGAAGTGGAAGTAGAAGATTATTGGCGAAAGAGCCAAATCTGGCTATGCTGTGCCAAACAATGTATATCTGTGATCTAGACATAAGGGGGTGGGAGAATAAAAGAAAGGTAAAAATTAGTTATCAAGGAGGATTGAAAATAGAAGGAAAACTAGGATATCCTATGGGGTGCACCCCCATGTTTACCAAAAGCAAGGAAATGTGTGGAAGATAAAAGATGACTCGGGTTCATTAAAGAGTCATGATTTCTGAAATTACCTAAAGAAGATAAGCCCCTGAGGGATCAAGAAACTTTCATAAGTCCAACATAAAGGGGGGAGGGGAGAGACGTTTCTGTATCAATTTAAAATATGCATCATTTAACTTCTTTTTTTACTACAAATACTTTGAGATCAATCAGTAACTCTTTTCTACAACTTTGTTCAAAATAGTAATATAGATTTTCATTACAATCACTGCATAATGAGATGCACACATCCTCCTACCCTAAAAAAAATCTCACCATTTTAAACCTTGTTAACTTAAGAAGCACCAAATTTCCCTCCAATTAAGAGAAAAATAAGTTAGCAGATAACTTTCTCATAAAATTTTACATGTTGTGTTTCAGTACTTTTAGCTTATAGATATATATATATATATATATATATAAAAATATTAATGTTTGATAGCTTTAAAAAAAATTAAATTATTTTTAAGCTCTAAAACAATAGATTTGAATAATTCACATAACAGAAACATTTTCTTAATCTTTACTTTTTTTTTAAATCATTAAAATTCAACATCAATGTTTTCCTTTGATATGTTTAAAATTTTTTACTAACTTTAATGCAGATTTTTGTTGATCCCATTAGATCCTGACTCTTAATAATCTCTTGCCTGTGAATTGATTGAGAAGTGTCATACTGCCAAAAATTAATAGATAACATTTAACAGATTAAAATATCTCACCAACTCTATCTCAGACCTATTAAAAAATTAAACTTTGTCATACTTAATTTGACTCACAAAAAATTATATTACCCAACCTTTTAAAAACTAATAAGCATCAATTGATTCTTGACTTAAAAAATACCAGTTTTTATGTAATTCAACAGATAAATACTGCAAAAACTCAGAATCTCAGTTATGAGAAATTGCAAATCTAGTTAAAGAATTAAAGATATTTTAAGAAAAAATTCAATTTACCTGATGTGAACTCATTATGACTGATAAGTGATGACAGTAACCTAAAATAATAAAGGAGTGCATCCTTCACATTACTGATATAGTATAAAAATTACATTTTTAAGCATAAAATAATTCATAATTAAACTTCACATGATTTTATAGAAAAAGAAAAATTACAACATAATCTTTTCAATATAGCTGACCAACATAATAAATGTGTAAATGCCAAATTCCATCAAGTTAATATGCAATTCTTAACATCTAACAGAGTAAATTATCAAACATATAATTTACAAACATTGTACACAAATAAAACATTGATTTCATAAAAGACCAAAAATTTAGTAAAAGAAAAGTCATAAAATGAAAATAACATTCACTAAAACAAAACCATTGTTACTAGTCGTACAATTGATACAGTTGGGATGAATTAATTCCCCACGCAATACTGTGAAATTTTGCAAAATAATAAAATCAATTATTTGATTCTGACAGACTACAACACACTTCAAAATGATTAATTACATAATAAAACAAATTGTATATAAAAATTTCATCACATTACCATAAATTAATCCGTAATTATTATCCATGAATGAAAATGCAAGCAGATTAATAAAAAAAGCGATTGACGATATTTTTCAAGCAACTTAATTTTTCATTTATGAGGATTATGCAAATTTTAATAAGAAAATTGATGTAAACAAAAGTTAACTAGGACAATAAAATGAGAAAATTCTGTTACAAACACATAGACATATTTACTTGAGCATAATGTAAAAAAACGATCGTTACAATTATCAAAACAATGAAATAATATTGACAAAAGACAAAAAATATTTTTCGATTGGGCATACAATATACAAGTCGTAATCATCCGAATCGGAAGGCTAGGGTGTAAAACCGGAAATAGAACTGGGTGGCGAAGAAAGATTCCGAATGTTTTAAGTTAGTTAAATGCGAACAATACAAAAATGGAATGATAATGCTAATTAATCTTACAATTAGACTATTCCTTTTCGGCTATTTACTTCTTTACACGAATCAAACAACGCAAGTACTAACAGCGACGAGTCTCTACAAAAAAAGGCCGGTGACAACTGATTAAAAAATGAGTGGAAAGTATATGTTGACTTATTGCGCATGCCTGAGAGACAGTGATAGAATTTAGGTGGTGTTACTCATCAATATATTGTCTTGTAGGTTGTTTTTTACTAAATAAATTTCAGTTTGTCTTATATAATGTGCAATGCTTTTTAAAAATCAGGTAATCTATCATTTCCAGATGAATTCATGTACAGATTATTTGTTGCAAGGATTGATCATCTACGCGATAGCTTCTAAGCCTTGGAAACAAAAGAGGAACAAAAAAAAAATCTGATTTTTAATTAAGATGTTGTGAAGACAACTTATGTGCAGTAAAAAAAAAAACGATAAAAAGAATGTTGATTTCTTTCAGGATAATTAAATTAAAATAATTTTCCAGGCATGCGCAGTAATCAAATTTTTACTTCTCGAATTAAAAAAAAAAAACTTTCATTCTTCTGACGTAGCCACCGGATTAAATTTAAAGGTGACTACTGTAACATATTTTTAAAGTCGTAGCTGAGGTGTTGGAAGCTGTGGTAAAGCAAACTTGGGATTACTAGATCATATTTATGTTACAATTCTCTGCTTTTGTGGTAGTTTTATTAAACCAATCAAGGTGAAAAATCCCTAAGGACCTTTTTGGTCTCGCAGCTCTTAAGTTCATCAAAAAAGCACTGTTTCAAACTGGTATGTTCTCGAGTCATTTTGATGGGGTTAATTAGCTTCTTTTTTTGTCATTGTGAAGTGATTTTCATATGATTTAAGTCATTCGAATTCTATACAACGTCTGATTACACATCCTAGGGCAGGGGGGAGGCGAACCTTTTTTGAATCAACATGTCATTTGTTCTAAAAAATGTTTAATGAAGTCATAGACGTGCAGTCAAATAATTTTGACTTCGTGATTATTGGGAAAATAATACTAAATTCTAACAACTCAAAACTCTTAATTTATTACAAAAAAAAAAAAAAAAAAAAACATTTTACGATGTCTCAGTTACACGCGTAATTCAAATTAAAGAAACAATAGTGTCCCTTCTGTTGTTACAGATTAGATGACAAATAGCTTATATTAGGGTTGAAAGATGTTGCTTTTAGCAGAATACACTCTGAACTGGAGTCATCTGTCAAACGGTTTCTAAGCGATTCTTTAATGTTGTTCATCTCTTACAAAAATGACTCGCAGGCATAGGTAGATGAAAATATGGTTAAAATGGCAGGAACTATCTTTTTTTCAAACAGTTAAATGTGACTGGTAACGAATTCCATGTTTCCAAAAATTTAGTTAAGGCTATTTTTACTTATATTGCTTGTCAATCTTTCTGTTTCAATTGATTCTAACTTTTTCCTTGTTTCAATAAATTTTTGAATCCATATTGAACTAGACTGAAAATCAATCAGCAGCATTTCAAATTCTTCAATTTCCAACCAATCGAATAGGGACAAGTTCATTTTATCAAATGAAGTCACATCAGGGTACATAATAAACTTGAGTGTTTCCAATAATTCTTTGAACTGATAAAATCTCGCTGAAAATTCATTGATTGAAGAATCAATTACTGAGATAAATTCTTCAGTTTCTCATGTATATCTAAATCGTTCTCATGTATATCTTCTTCGCCTGATTTCTCATGTATATCTAAATCATTGTTATTTTTTTTTTTCAAGTTTGGAAAATAGTGTAGTTAATCTTGTAATAATATCGTTCCTGTGTGTGTGTGAAAACATACAGTTTAGCTTCAAAAGTACGAATGTGATCTATCATGACGATAATTGTTTTATTTGTGCCTTGAAGCTTCATGTTCATTTCATTGAAATGTTGGCATATGTCTGTAAAAAACATCAATTTTGAAAGCCACATAACATCCAACAACTGTGAGCATTGATCAATTTCCTCCTCATTTTACAGAAACGTTCTGATTTCTTCCAATCAATCAACAAATCTTTGAAGTACGTTCCCGCGGCTCAACCAGGGAACATTATTAAACATCAGTAAGCTATTATACATCAAGGAGACTTCAATTAACAAAGCATCAAACTTTCGCTTATTTAAAGCCTGAGACAAAATGAGATTGACTATTTTTGTGACTACCGCCATTACATTATCAAGACATGTTAAACCACTCTTAGCACACAAGGCTTGTTGGTGAATAATGCAGGGGAATTCAGGAATCGAATGTCCGACGTCTGTTTGAAATAAACTTAAGAAATCATTTTTTTTTTTTTTTTTTGCGCACCATACTTGGAGCATCATCAGTTGTTACTGAAACATTTTTTTTTTTTTTCAAATCAATTTCTTTCTCAGCAGGCGAATTTTTAACAGCCGTACAAATATTTGTGTCCTTTGTAGCTGTTAGCAACGGTGTTATGGTAAATAATTCTTCCTTAATGACGTTTCTTACTCAATATCAAGTGGCCGCGGTAGCCTAGTGGTCAAGGTTCCGGATTCGTGGCCGGCGGTTTTCGTTTAGTCGCGGGTTCTATCCTTGGCCACCAAAGACCCACCGTGTAGCCGGGGTCAATGCAAGTTAATTCTGTCGGGGCCCAAAGTCCTCTCGTTGGTGTGGATGTTAGGAGAGGAGGTGCCAGCTCAGGTGTCGTCCTCGTCACTTGACCGAGGTTCAAAATTAAGAGGTCCGTCGCCAATAGCCCTCGTGTTGCTTAATAAAAACTAAACTAAAACTACGCAATATCAATCAAAAGCAACTAAACGTGCAGATTTAGTTACGTCAGGGCTTTCGTCAAGTCATAGCGACATAAAAGGAGCAGAGTTAATATCAATTTTTTGTTGATCCGCTACATTTCCGGCCATTTTTAAGATTCTTTCTTTTATTGTGTTCCTAGATACAGGAGTATATCTTTGATGCGCTGAATTATCTAATTTTTATTATCGAAATCATCAAAAAGTGAGGGCGCGTATGCTAACAAGGCTTCCTTCAAAAACTCTCCCTCTTGAAAAGGTTTACTATGCCGAGCAATGACATTTGCAGACGAGTAACTTGCCTTGCTCGTATGGCAATTTTTGCCAACATATTTAATCATAGACGTCGATTGCTTATTTCTGTCTTTCATTGCACTTCCAATTAATTCCTTTTGCTCTGGTTCGCTTTTTGACTAACGAATTTGTGATTTGTTTCAAAATGGCGTTTTACAGACGATGTTCTACATATCATTGTTCCAGAACATAAAACACACACCGCTTTGTCGTCTTTACTAATCATGCCATATTTCTCAGTTCACTAATTTTGAAATTCTCTGATACACTTACTATCTTTCACTTTTTGTTTTTTGGCTGAACTAGTCATATTAAATAACAGTTAAAAATCGTAATTAAAAAACGAATAAACTTTAAAATGCAGTTGTGTCAACGAAATTGACTATTATGCTATACGTAAACAAACTTTGCGTCATTAGCAATTGTAGTCCACGATGTAACTACAATGACAAACGAGCACGCTTCCTGCCGGCCACGCAGCGCCCGAACACTACTTAGCGTTGGATCACACGCGTTCTTTCGTAAAATGTTTCATAGTGAACGTTGTGATCGGTGCGTGCTATCAATGGCACGCATGCCATTGGTTCGCCATCCCTGTCCTAGGGTAAGGATTCAGTTTGTCACCTCCCTTCGTATAGTATAACTTAAAACTTATTCAGCTCGTTGTTTAGATGTTACTTTTGTCTCTCCTCATTTATGTTTGAATAAACGCTAATTTTTTTTTTTTTTTAATTTTAAAATATATCGAGACTGGAAAAAAAAAAACCCTTAGGAAAAACTTGGTGTTTTAAATTTTATTATTAAGAATAGTTATAGATTTCTTGGAAATTAATGTACACATGAAAGCAAAATAATATATTCCCTGGTTGTAGTCAGATTGTTTCGGAGGTGTGTGTGAGGGGGAGAGTTGATGTGATGAATTCAAATTTATAACAAATTATACAATATGTAAAAGTACTACGTATGCAAAATTTTTATTGAAATTATGTATAATATATAATAAAATTAGATTTATTTAATTACATATACACCTAAAAATTGAAATTTTTAATTTAATTTTATTCATTTACATAATATAATTTCACTTTTTAGTTATATCTAAACCAATCAACTATATTATTTTATTTACAGTATTATAACACAGATTCATTATAATACAATTATATACGAATAATAATGGAAGTAATTAAATTTGAATGAATTTTATAAGCTGTTCTTTATATTATGGAGCAGATGAAGTAAAAAAAAAAAAAATAAGTGTAACTGATTAGTAAGTTATCCATAGTTCTTTTGAGATGGAAAGAAATGCTTCCAGGAGCGAAGAACTTAATTCTGCTCACTTTTTGCAGCATAATATCAACGGTTTGTTATCTAATACAAAAATGAGAAGAAAAATGTAGCAAAATGAAACCAAAATGGTATTTCTCTCTCTCAAAATTAGACCGATAACACAGGGGGAATCTTTGGTCGTGTTTGAAGTTCATATCATGAATAAAACTGAAAGCCAGGTAATGACCGAATTTTGATATATGTTTCTAAGATACTAATTAAACATGTTTCAATCTATATCAAATGAAGAAAATTAAATCAGTGGGAAGCAATTGAATTTAACGAGATGCATCTCAGTAAGAACGAAATTCAGCAAGCTTGTAACTAATTTTAAGATTGCTGCTCTAAGAAGAATTACTACGATTTTCATAGCGAAAGTACAACATAATAAATTCAATTTCCTTTGATAGAATGTGAGCAATATTGAAAATAAAGTACATGATTATAATCACAATTATAACGATACGGTAACAATTCAGATAATAAACGCATAACATATCAATATATTTTCCTCCAAAAAAAAAAAAGACGAATTTATCATGCTGTATTTTTAGCTGTAAAAATAATAGGATTTCTTCTTAAGAGTACTGCAATAATTATGGATAAGGCCATTTAAAAAGAATTCATTTTGAGGTTGCAATGCCAAATGCTAATAAATATTCTCAGCATTATTATGCTTTTAAAACATATATGAAGAAAAATTAAATTGTTTTCAACATTTGGATTCCCATATAAAAAGGTTTCAGTATTACTGCGTAAAATGTATCAGGTATCAAACAAATATGGATTAAATTCGTTCAAGAGTGTTGAGAATCCGTGGCCTACGTGGGTGGTAGTCACGTGGGTTTCGTGGGTGGATCTAGCTGTCCCTCGTTCGTCAGACCCACGTGGTGTACTGATATATAAAGAAGTTATTTTTATTTTGTTTTTTAGACCAGACCAGT
>BMAW01043727.1:0-27048 GCA_019974015.1 Nephila pilipes | reverse complement strand
TAATAAGGAATAGATAATCTAAGAGTTATTTATTTTTAAGTTCAAGTATATTTTATTTTAAAGAGTGCCTATTTGAATTTAGTAACCAGAGCGAACTCTGTTCGTTTTCTTTAAATAGTTGGACATAATTGAAAAATGATAAATAAAATCTAATTACACACACACACATATATATACTGAAAATTTATTAAAGAATAATTTAAAATATTTAAAAAGACAAAAATCCAGAAAGAAGTGTGTAAAAAAAAAATTAAAAAAATGGAACTCAGCAAGTCAAAAAGCAATTTCGGGCTGCTGACCGAATAAGCGGGGTTAAACTAGTTTCATGGTATCAACTTTCCCCCTTTGCGATTTGGAAGGCTGAATTGGGAAATCCAAAGTTAAAAAGAGTTCAATGATAAAAAGATGCAAACTAGTTCAGTGATAAAAATTACAAAAATAAAATCTATAATTCTAAATATCATCAACAAATCAAAATATAAAAATTATTTACAAAAATTCAAAGAAATGAAGATTCAAATATGTGAGTAGAATGGTAGAATAATCTTGAAACGTACAAAATGCATCAAGATGGATATCAGATACTCGAAATGCAAAAAACAACACGTCATCACCATATAAATTCAAAAAAAGATTCAAGCTGTTATTTGGTTGGTAACAAAGTGTAAAAGGATGCATACTATTAGTTAGTAATAAGTTGATTGGTAAATGAGTTGAATGGTCCAGAGAATGTGTAAGAACTGTAAACTGTGTAAAAGTAAATAAATAACTAAATAAATTCTTCACGGCTATACCAACTGACAAGCCGACTTTGTGGACCAAGTGTTGTGTGGTGGATTTGAAATTGGATCACGATTCGCAAAGATGCTAAATATATTTGTGATGTATATATGTATTTAAGAAATTTATGGGATAATCCTGATTTAAGAGTTGCTGAAGAATTTTTTAATATTATTTAACTTGTATATTTTATGTGTGGTTAATTTGTTATTACGTAATAAAAAGTTTAATAAAATATTCCTATAAATAGATATGTGTAAATTGCTGTTCCAAAAAGGAATTTTGGCTACATGGAATTCGAATCCCTCTCTTTTATCACATATATTATTAACCAGTCTATTATCAACAATTTGCAAATCAAGATACAGAAGTTCTACTGTATTAGATTTAAAATTAGTTTTTAATAATTTGAGGTAATCAGGGTAAATTGAAACATTTGGTTTAAATTCTTTAGTTTTACCCAAAATAATTAAATCATCTACATAACGATAAAGAAAGTAAGAATCATTATCAATGCGTTGTTTTAAAAAAAAAATGTATATAAAAATTGGCCAGGCAATTACTAGCCGGACCTTCTTGAGGGAGACCCTTAATTTGCTTATAAAGATCCTGACCAAAACTATAAAACTCTCCTGTAATGCAAGTTTAATAAGAGTATTGAATTTTTCTCGTTTTATCGTTTGATTAAAATTATATTTATTGTATAAATTGCAAGAGCCCTAATTAAATCTTGAATATCTATTGAGTTAAAAAGGTCTTCAAAATCATATCCATGTATAACGAATACCTCTTGTTTCTTCATGATCTTAACAATTTCAAAGCTGTTTTTAATAACAGCAGTTTTTTCAATATTATCAATAGACTTTTGAAGAATTGATTGTAAAGGTTTGCCAGATCTAGTGATATAGGTGTTATAGCCATTCGTAATACTTCGAAACTTGAACGGATTTTTGCGAAATTTTGGCGTTAAAAATATATGGAAATTTAATGTTTGTAAAATGTAAGCCCAATTTCTTAATAAATGCCAAAAGACGATTATTTATATCTCTTTTACTATATTTGGATAACTGAAAACACTATTATTCAATACATGTTCACTCAATAATTTATAATAGTAAAATTTGCAAATAATTGTAAAATTTGTAGGAACCTTATCTACATAAACGACAACAAAATCTTTCTGCAAATTATCTATAGCGAGTCTTAAATCTTTAATTGTAATTTCCCTTTCCACTTTAAAATTCAAATGCAGAATCTCCTTCAAGACACATGACCTAAATTCGTTAAAGGCCTCAATAGGCAAACTATATTTAATTGCAACTTTAAGAATAAAATTATGGAAGTAATTAGTAATTTATTTTCTTATGACTAGATTACTATTAGTAATCATGAGCCTAAATCCAGTTCCCTTATTTATGAATTCTCTTAATAAAACACTTCTAACGATATTCAAATTTCCTGTGACAACATGTTCGTTGAATGAATCAACAAATTGTTTGTAATCATTACATCTACACACTTGTGGAGTTTGTAATTCTGAAATATCGTTGTAATTAAAAATGAATCTACCAAGTTTTTTATTGTACTTAAAAGCTCTTTTGATTTTGATATACTTAATCGGATATGGAGCTATGTGTTTCTGAAACGCACCAGAAAAATTAATTTTATTAAAATATTTATTCATAAAGAGAAAGGTGCAAAATTCTGTAATATATTTTTCATTAATATTCAGATCAATTTTCATTTTATGGCAAAGATAGTTACAAATATTTCCAATGATATGAAACCCCTGCGTATTTTGAATAATGTTATTGTTCAAAATTTGTACGATAATCTTTACCTCTCTTTTATTAAGTCCGAACATAAAGTGTTTAATATGTTCTATGAGATAGTTCTTTTCAAATTCATATCCTAATTGAAACTTCTTTCTTTAATTGTTGAAAAGTCTCTTATTTTTCTGTTCCTACGTTTGCCTCTAGAAATTCTACTTAATTTATAAGGCAATCTTACAGAATCCTACTCGGTAGTAAAATTCTTGGTTATTTTACTTATTTGCAAGTAATACATTTTTATTGCTCCATATTACATTTAGTCCATAAGGGTAAACAGTACCATAAAAACCAGTGTCAAAATTCTCAAACCATAATCTTTCTTTTGTATTGGGTACAATTTTAATAATATATATTTTAATATCATTAAGTTCGTGGGAATTAAAATGATTAATTTCTATTCGATCTATATTTTTACGGCTGTTAAAGTGTTTCGTATCAGACCTATGCTGATTGATTCTAATATTGATAATGCCAGAAGTCTACCCAACATAACCAAACCGGCACATACCACAAGTCAGCATATATACATAATTAAAGGTTTTACAAAATAAAAAATTTGAATCCTTATCATACTGCTCTTCAGCCATCATAACGCAAGTCTTGAATCTCTTATCAGAGCACTTTCTAAACTTCAAGTTTAAATGGTCATAATCCCGAGAACGTTCACATTTAGATATGTCATTTGAAATTAAGACGCTTTGGTGAAAATCCTTATTGCATGAATAGGGTGATCTCCTACCCGATGTGTAAGCAGAACTGATAAATTCAGAGTTCCAAAAAATGCGGGTTTTATATTTCCTATTATAAACCGAATGAGATCCTAGAGGATGCTGATAATTTTTATAAAAAATGTAAAGAGTAACGTTTTTTGTATTTTTTTAAAAAAAATATAGTTTTTATATGCTGAATCTAAACGTTTGTGACCACAACAACGACTCTCTTCCTTCATATTCAAAATATTATCAAAAATTGCACATCAATCATCTAAATAAAAATAGAGAAATATGGTAGCTTTTTAACGATGAAGCAAATACCATTATATTGCATCTCCAAGCTTTGACAAACATAAGTAAGCCAAATTGCCAATAGTTAAATTAGCCAAAATTTCCATTATCATAAAATATAATTTTCAAAATCATAAATCTTTCCCCATTTCCCACGTATCTCAGATAAAAAAAATCATTCTAATCTGCAATAGTCAATTTAAAACCATTTGACCAGTGAGTCCAAAGTTCGAATCATTAAGCTGTTTCATGAAAAAGATTAGTTATCAAAGGCACAAAACGCCGAGACAGCATGATATTTTTTAAATATTTTATTAAAAGAATAGAAGTAACACATATCAAGATTAACAACGATCAAACAAAAATAGAAAACATTCATAGTCAGAATTTTGAATCCAACCAGAATTCAAAATCACCTATAAGCATTCATTCAAATATTAAATCCAAATCATAAAGATATTATTATACAAAAAAATCCACACATAATTAGGCACAAAGCAACCAAAAGAATGTATGAAAGAAATATACTGAAAATTTATGAAAGAAAAATTTAAAATATTTATAAAGACAAAAAAGCCAGACAGAAATGTAAGATTAAATTTGAAAATAAATGAAAAAATGGAACTCAGCAAGTCAAAAAGCAATTTCGGGCTGCTGACCGAATAAGCGGGGTTAAACTACTTTCATGGTACCAACTTTCCCCCTTTGTGATTTGGAAGGCTGAATTAGGAAATCCAAAATAAAAAAGAGTTCAATGATAAAAAGATCCAAACTAGTTCAGTGATAAAAATTGTAAAAATAAAATCTATAATTCTAAAAATCATCAACAAATCAAACTATAAAAATTATTTACAAAAATTCAAAGAAATGAAGATTCAAATATGTGAGTAGAAAATGGTAGTATAATCTTCAATCCAACAAAATGCTTCAAGATGGATATCAGATACTCGAAATGCAAAAAAACAACACGTCATCACCATATAAATTCAAAAAAGATTCAAGTTGTTGTTTGGTTGGTAATAAAGCGTAAAAGGATGCATACTATTGGTTGGTAATAATCATCTTTTTATTATTGAACTCTTTTGTACTTTAGATTTCTCAATTCAGCCAACCAAGTCGAAAAGGGGAAGGTCGGTACCATAAAACTAGTTTAACCCCACTTATTCGGTCCTCAGCCTGAAAATGCATTTTAACTTGCTAAGTTACATTTTTTTATTTATTTATATATATATATATATATATATATATATATATATATATATATCATACACACACACTCACGCACACACACACACACACACACACACCACACATATATATATAATGCAAGCAGTAATTCAATAATACAAAGAAGGAATTCAAAATAATTAACTAAAATTAATATAGTAACAAATATTAAAACATAAGAAAATTATAAAAGTTACAAAGGTAACATAAAAATACTTTTTAATTATAGAAAAAGTGTAAGAAAATATTTAAAAAATATGTCATTGCCAAAAACCTAGTACAAAAGAAAAAAGTTACGCAGTAAGACATTTATGAAAGAGATATATCTGAAAGAATACTAAACCAAAAATAATGGCTACTAGATAAATTTCAGTGCATGAATAAGTACAAAGAAAAGCATAAAAAACAAAGAAGAGATAAACCATAAAGAAAAGGAAGTAGAACATTTGAACATTTTTAAATTCTGAATCGGACCTTTATCAGATTTGCTGGTGCATTACATGTACCAAAGAATCGCAACGGAAAAATGTTATAACGTAAAATAGAAATTCCTTAAGAGGCCATAGAAGAAATTAAGTAAAACACACTGCTCAAAACAATTAAAGGATATTTTAAGTCTTATATAAAATAATGGTATAAGCGAATTTTTTTTGCAGAAAATGGAAGAAGAGAGTCACAAATGCAAATTTTTCTCATTTTCAAACTTCATAGTTTGCAAATTTTGAGTCTGATTTTTAAAATGACGCTTTAGCGACAGCGAATGAAATTTACCTCTCAACTTAACGAAAGACAAAGCGGAAAAGAATGATCGACATTCAATAAGTGTGTTGTTTCGATGATTGCGATGTCTCAACGAAGACATTTAACCGATTCAGAAGCCTGGAGAATTGTTGGACGGTTAGAGGAGGGGCTAAACACAAGCCGAAGTAGCAGAAGCTACTGGAGTTGCACAAAGCAAGATTTCCAGAATCTGGAACCGTTTCTCGGAGACTGGAAGTGCAGGCCGAAGACCAGGGCAAGATCGAAGACGAGCAACAACGCCCAATGAAGATAGATATTTAAAACTAATGGCTCGGAGACACCGAAATATGAATGCCACTCTTCTTCAGCAACATCTTCGCTCGGCTACTGGCACCACAATTTCGACTCAAACTATCCGAAACCGGCTCCATGTGTAGGACTGTATGCTCGCCGACCAATGGTATGTGTTACACTTTGAGCAAGGCACCGTTGCGCCCATAGGGAGTGGGCAACCGAGCATGTGAACTGGAGGAGAAATGAATGGCGCAATGCTCTTTTCTCTGACGAGTCCCATTTTTCTGTTCATCCTGATGATAGGCGTATTTTTATCTGGAGGGAACGTGGCGCTAGAAACAATCCTGCGTTCGTGCTTGGAAGTTTCAGATTTGGTGGAGGTGGAGTGACTGTCTATGCTGGCATTTCCATTGATGGGCGCACCGATCTCTACATCATTCGAAATGGAGCTCTGACCGGTCGCCGATATAAGGATGAAATCTTAAGACCTATTGTTGTCCCGTACGCTGCAGCAATTGGAGATGACTTCATCTTAATGGACGACAACTGCAGGCCACATCGTGCCAACTTAGTGGGTGATTTCCTTTTCGAGAAGGGAATCGTACGAATGGAATGACCAGCATGTTCCTCGGACATGAACCCAATAGAACACGTTTGGGACATTCTAGGCCGACGAGTTGTTGGCCACCTACCACCCCCATGAACTCTCTAAGAACTGGAAAGAGCTCTTCTGGAAGAGTGGGATAAAATACCCCAGCTCCTCATAAATAGCCTCATTGACTCCATGCCTCAAAGGTGTTCAGGGTTGCTGGCAGTCCGGGGAAACCATACCCCCTACTAAAAACTTTTTTCTTTCAAGTAAATCCCTTTTTTATTCGTTTTTTCTCGAATGCACAAATTATGTTTATTTCCTTCTGTGTCCAAATGCTAAGTAAAATGCATTTTGTTTCTGCTAAACATGCTTGATTTTTTTTTCTTATATAGCCTACCTCGTCTGTCGATCATGTATCAATCATATAAACAATTCCCCAGCCGCTTAATCCATCCAAAACTTCAATATCCTTTAATTGTTTTGAGCAGTGTATATACCTTTTCAAAGATACATATTCATTCTGTATCAAATAAAAATGGAAATAGAATAAACTAAACAAAAACATTCAGAATAAAAGGGATCACAAAAACTTACATAAGGCACCATGAAAACCAAATTTTTTTTTACACAAATCTCCTGCTTAAAAGAAACTAAGATTAAATCGGAAATGTAGCACAATACCTTCTATCAGAGAGAAAGAGTACCAATGCAAGAATTATTGTAAAATCTTTAAAACGAAATGGAGGGGGGGAAGAGAAAATTAAATATATAAAAACAGAAAAGAGCTAAAATTTATAATTATTATGTTTTAAATTATATACTCTCAATAAAATTCAGAGGAAGTTCTAGTTATAGATATTTTTGTTCTAAAAATTATCCAAGTTTTTGCAAATATTCTGTGTTTCAGTTTCAAGTCTAATTTTTTTAACAAAAAAAAATGATTATAAATTATGTTCCTCAAAAATTCATGCTTAATGAACTTTCCCATATGGGGACTTAATGTATCGCAAAGGAAAAATAGAAAACTTTTATTATATTTATTACTAGAAATTTTATTATCTCTTCTTTCGAAAAATATCTAAATATTCCACTTTATTTTGCTAACACCTTTATTATAATTAATTTCAAAGAAATTAGCATAATCGAAAAATCTAAACATCTTAAAACTATAACAAACAAAAAATTATCGTCATAAAAATGTTAATTAATATTATATCATTAATTGTCTTATAACTCTAATTATTAAAAAAATATGCAACTTTCTTTCAACATTAACTTTCCAAAGAAATCTTACTTATCATATGCAATAACATTATTAACAATGAATTTCTTATAAATTTCTTTTAGAACTTTAAGAAGATCATCCATGTCAATAGAATTAAAAAGATCTTCAAAACAATAGCTGTAAATTGCATAAAGCTGCTTATTATAAATATGTTTGATTATATCATCACACTATTTTTTTAATGGCAATACTCTTCAAAGTATCTTAAATATTTTACAATTTTTTCATACAACTGTAATATATGTATGCGAACCATTAATTACTGTTCTAAATTTAATAAGGTATTTATATGAAATTCTGTTGCCAAAAATGTGAGGTTTAAGATGATGCTCAAATGTACCAATAAATTGGTACATTTGAGCATCATTTCTTTATTTTTGAAGAAATTCACATTAAACATAACAATGGAAATAATATTCCAATACAGAGCGCAGGGCAGTGACGTTACAAGCAGAGCGAAAGCGAAAGAGCTGGAGATTCAACTCCATCGTTTGATTTCATGAGTTACAGTGTATTTTTCAGTTACAATATGAGGTACTGTATACATTTTTAGAAGATGAGCCGCCTCGGCTTCCACAACCACGGCCGAAGCGAAAAAGCCAAAAAGAGCGTTTTTTCTCCATGTATGTTAATTTATGAGGATTTTCTGGGACATTTTTCAGTCACGTGATAATCACATGGTACTCAATTGGTCTAGGTGTAGGGATTGTTAGGGACTAAAGCTGCATACAGAAAGTCTTGAAGGGATTATTTCTGACAGATTTGCGACTATGGGGAAGCGGATTATACAAATTTTATAAGCGTATGACCTAGAGAATGGGAAAATTAGGAAAATTAATCATTGTTCACAGAAACTATTAAATTAAAGTTAAATCAAAATATTTATATATATATATATATATATATATATATATATATATATATATATATGTAGAATAGAGGAGTGATGAGATTGTACTTCCCGAATCTACACTGATTTGCTCTTACGCAAAGGGCTGGTTTGTCTAGGGGAGTAATTCCATTACCGGATTCTATGATAACTTCGTATCAATTTAATGACGATGCTTGCAGTAGATTTACTTAAGTTTATTAGCAGAGATGGAGAGATTTACACATTAATCTATATATAGGTTATCTCATTTAGGAGTAAATAGTTCTTCTAAGACAGGCAGATGGCGACTTAAGTAATCTTATCCCTTATTAGCGTTTGGAGCATACTTCCGACGCGGGTATTGCGGAAAAGAGAAGCGGAAAGTGGAGGAAAGATAGGGAGAACGAAATGTCGCTTAGTTTTGTTCTGGAATAAGTGGCGCTGCATGAGGTATCATATGACGCTGATTCGTGGTACCATCTATCGAGTAACTGAGGAACTGGTTTTACAGCACATTGGGAAATAAAATTATTCTTTGATAATTAACTGGAAAATCCTACAGAGTTCACCCCCTCCAATTAGAGCTGGCCTCCAGCTATACTGGAATTAGCAAAACTTCTCTAATTATATTTCATACTTTTCAAAATAACTAATAACACAAAAATAGTAAAAAATGAATTTCAAAACTTTCCAATATTCTACATGGAGCAAAATGCGTAATCAATTTTTATAACTCTTTATCATATAAGAATGATAAAAATACTGATATAAAACATGAATGAAATTAAATCAAACGAGCTTCACCAATTAATATCTATCTACGTTTGATATTTGAATGGTGTTGATACAAAAATGTTTTATTATATCTGCAGAGGTGATTGTAGAGTTCGGTCCTTCGTGATGATCTACTTTTTCTACTACATATCTATCGTGAAGATTGACTTTGGTAATTTTAAAGGGTCCTAAGATTTTCGGTCTTACTTTTAGTCCAACTCCAAATTGAGTTCTTTGGATGGCTACCATATCACCTTTTTTGTATTCCAGAGCTTTCTTTCTTTTCTTGTTGTAAGTTCTCTGATTTTCATATTGTATTTTTTCTATATTCTTTTTAGCGTCTTTTCTTAAGAATTCTCGTTGTTCCTGTAGTTCTTTGAACAATTCTTCGAGAAGCAAGTCTTTAATTCTGACATCTTCTTTGTTTCTCATTCTAGTACCAATCAAAAGTTCGAATGGTGACCATTTAGTGTTTCGACAGGTTGTGCTGTTAAGGATTCTTTGAAGTCGATCAATATATTTGTACCATTTATTAGAGTCGTCTAAAGTTAGTTTAGTTAAAACTGGGATAAGTGTACGGTGGATTCTTTCAACTTGTCCATTTCCTCGTGGTACACCCGTGGCAATTTGTAGATGTTGAATATCTTCTTTTGTGCAATAATCGCTAAACACTTTCGAAGTAAACGCTGATCCTCTTTCTGATATGATTCTAATGGGGTTTCCAAAGGTTTTTTGTTGTAATTTTAGCTTCTCTAGAGCGTTTTCAGATGACATTGTTTTTTACAGGGTACAACCAAGTGAATTTTGTAAAAAGTCTATAACGGTAAAATGTGTTGATAATTCTCATTTGTTGACGGTAACGGTCCTATGAAATCTATATGGTATGTGCTTAAGGGTTGTCTTCTTTTGGAATAAGATTTAAAAAAACATTCTTTTTTGCCATCCTTTCTATTAGCTAAGATACATGGTACACAATTTATTATTACGTTCTTTACTAACTTCGTTAAATTTGGAATAAAAAATTCTTGTTTGACGATCTCTTCTGTTTTTACTACTGAAAAATGACCATTTTCGTGAGCTAATTTAATTAATTCAATTTGCATGTCTTTTGGAGTTACTATCAAGTTCTCTGCCGTTTGAATGTTGTAAAATTTTCCATTTCTTTCAAAAAAGTGTTCTGAATCTTGTTTTTCTAATATCTACTTTAATGTTAAAATGTTTTTATCTTCTTCTTGGGCTTTCTTTAATTTCGCTGTTAGAGTGTCATTGCTGATTATCATAACAGGATGTCTACTCAAAGCATCTACGTGTTGCTTTCTAGTTCCTGTTCGATGTTCGATTTCGTAGTCGAATTCTTCTAATTGAAGAGCCCATACGGCTATACGTGTAATCAGGTCTTTTTTATGCATGGTCTTCTGGAACGCAGAATAATCTGGCACTATTTTGAAATGCTGACTTAAGTGGTATACTCGAAACTTCTTTAAGGCTGTTATAATTGTGAGAACTTCTAATTCGTAACTGTCATACTTCTCTTCAGCTGGATTTGTTTTCTTCGATATATAATAAATAGGATGTAATTTGCCATCGACGGCTACTTGCAATAACACTGCTCCGTAGCCTAGTTTACTTGCTTCCGTGTGTAATTCTGTTCTTCTTCCATATTTATAAATGTGTAAGACTGGACTTTAAGACATTACTTTCTTTAACATTTCGAATGCTTCTTTCTGTTCTATTCCAAAAAACAAACGGATTTTCTTTCCTTGTGAGGTCGCTTAACGGTTTCGCAATTTTCGAGTAATCTTTGATGCATTTTCGGAAATATCCTGTTTAATCCTAGAAAACTTTGTACTTTCTTTACGGTCGTTGGCTCTGGAAACTTTGCAACTACTAATGTCTTTGTGATTGAAGTCTTGATAATTCCATTCTCTACTATGTGATCTAAAAATTCAACTTTTCTCATTAGGAACTGACACCATACTTCTTTCTCCAGACCTTATTTCTTTGCAACTTCGAACACAATTTTAAGTTTTTGGAGTCCTTCCTTTTCATCTTTTGCTGGAACAATAAGGTCATCCTTATAGCTTATTAAAATTCTTTTACGTGTAAGATCTCTGAAAATGCCTCTGACAAATCTTTGAAAAACAACTGGGCTTATGGTTAACACAAAAGGAACTTTGTTGAACTCAAACTGTCTCGAAAAAACCGTTTCGTAAATCTAACTTGGAGTAAACTTTTGCTTCTTGTAACGTATCTAAAACATCTTCGATGAGATGTAAAGGAAATTTATCTTTCACTAGCTTCCGGTTGAGTTTCGGTAATCGATGCACATTCTCGATGTTCCATCTTTCTTTTTAACCATTACGACTGGACTGGCGTATGCTGACGAGCTTGGGCGTATGATGCATTCTTTGAGCCATTCTTCTGTTTGTTTATTTACTTCTTCTCTTTCCGTGAATGCTAATGGGAGGGGCGATTGAAAAACTGTTTCATCATCTTTTAAAATAATTCGCATGGTGACATGGGTGAATGCCGTCTTTTCCGGCTTGTAGCTTTCTATCATTTTCGTAAGTTCTTTTTTGATTTCAGGATCTCCTATGTGATTCAGATCTACTTTATCGACGTTTTCCGCTAGTATCTGCTTTCAGAATGCTTGATTTTCATTTTTAACAAATTCTACACCATTTTTCGTGAAGTTGAGAACCTGTGACTGCTTTGAACTTCAGTTTTGTTGTAGGTACCACATACCAAGTTAGTGTTCAGTTTTCTTCATCCATCTGAAATTATTGTTCGAAAGATCCTATCGTAATGACTTGAGCATCACCTATGCCGGTTAAGAGAATTTGTTCTTTGCCAGCATCGTTGGATCGATGATTCTTCTGCTGGTATTTTCTCGTAGTAGACTGACGGTACTTCCAGTGTCGATAAGCGCAGTAATTTTCTTGTTTCCAAACATTATTTCTTTGGTGCGTAGACTTTCTTGACTGATAGTGGCACATGTTGCCATAGGCTTGCTTGTTTCTCCCTTGAAATTCGTGGCTCTCTTCGATTGGCTTTATTTGGCTCTTTTCCTGAATCGTTGAATCTTCTAAACCTGGAGTAATTCGTTTGAGCATGATTAGAATCATCTGAACTGGAATATCTTTCTCTCTCGTGAATTCGATTTTGGATCCGTCGATTTGAGTTTTCGTGATTTCCTTTATAACTTCCGTGACTGGCGGATTGAGCTTCGTGATGTCGATTATAATAAGTGGTCGCTGCAACTTTCCTACTTGATCTATCCTGTTCGAATTTTCGTTGCGGCTCAAATTGTCGAAATTTTTCTGGAGCTCTGTGTAAGATTCGCCGGACTAAAAAAAAACTATATAGGTGGTACTGCCATCGATATAAGGAGAGACGGAACAACAACAGTAGAGGGAGAAAGAATGGCGGTTAGGACCTGTAGCATGACGAACAAAAATGGCATGAAACAACAATCAAATGTTTAGTGTTAGTGAGTTTTAAATATTGTATTAATTGTGTGTGTTGTGTGGGTGTTAAAAATAAATAAATTCTTCAACCACTAAAGAAAGATTGTTGATTGTGTATCTGGTAGTGAATGAAACCTTCAGAAATGAAACTAAGAACCTACAACGGACAAACAAAATATTACTGGCGCAGTCGAGTAGCATGAAGATTTCGTCAAAATCCAGGTAAGAGGGAGTCCATACTCACAAATTAAAATTATTATTGGTTGTATTATAATGTAAAGAGATTGCATTATTAATAGCTGTAGTTTGTTTTATAATAGATGATATTTTATTGTAGTAAAAAAAAATAAGTTACAGTCTAACTTATTAATGCTGATTCATCCGAATTCTCAGAGTGAGAAAAATTTTGGTTTTCTGCAATAGAAAGCATCTTTTTTTTACTGATTTAAATTGAGAACGTCCTGTTCTAATTATATCATCTGTTCCAAGAGATTGAAAAGATAGTTATTTGTGTTTCATCAGAAACTTTGTGAAATATTAATATACTTTGATTCCAATGAACATCAGTTCAGATATTTTTTTGTTTTGTTTTCCTCAGAAACGTTATGAAATATTGGTATATATTATTTCTGTTTTTATTGAACATCAGTTCAGATATTGTTTGTGTTTAATCTGAAACTTTATGAATTGTTAGAATAGTTATAACTATATTTTTAACTTGACATCAGTTCATATAATTGTTGTGAAAGTATAAAATTTTGTTGAGTTTAGGTATCAATAACTAGAAAAGAAAGCAAGAGTGTTTATGATTCATACGTCGAATCGATGGATGATTTATGGAATTAAAATATTTTACTGAATTAAATTAAATGTCATTATCTATTTTCCGAATTAAGCAGAATATTAAATTAAAGTGTATACATTTTTTGGTGTGAAATGTGCATTACATGTTGAAAAAGATTTGTCTTTTCTTCCTCAGTTACATAATACTTAGTGGTTTGAAGAAGGAAAAAAAAGATGTATCTATTTTTTTCTGCGCTTGTATTTAACTATGCCTCATTATCATTTTAACCAATGCTGAGTACGCAAAAGTAAATAAAAATAGAGAAGAGAGACAGAGTTCAAGGTTGTCTGCTGAATGCTCGATTTTATGCGAGTTTTTTTTTTTTTTTTTGATGGAATGAAGTGTAAAAACTATTTTTTTTGTGAATATTATTAAGGAATATTGTATCTGCTAAGTTGAACTTTTATTTTGAGTATATGATTTTTTTTTATTTACTTGAAGAGTCAGATATTCAAATGTGTTTTGAATCATAGTGATGATTTTTTTTTATTATTATTTCTGCTAAAAGGTTGATGGTATTTTTTTATTTTGATTTATATTGTGAAAGTAATATAAACGAAAAATTTCTTTTTATTTATTATTGTGATTTATAAAAATCTTTAGGAGTACAAATTCTAAGAAATTAAGATATTTTATGTGCCACAATACTTTATTATTATTGTAGTAATAATATATCTGGTTGAAATTTCATTTTGTTCTATGTCATATGCAAAGTTAGCATCCAAGGTATAAATTTGTAAATTTTATGTTAAAGAAGTACGAAATAATTTTTTTTTCAGATATAAAACCAATCTTGATTAATTAAGCATATTTTTACTTTTTGAATTAAAGTGTTATTAGATTGATTTAGGATAATTATAATAAGATGCGAGATGGCATTTTTAGGAAAGGGATTAAAAGCAGACTTGGAGAGTATGGATACGGAAATGGCGGTTGAAGATGTCTTTAGTTTAAAAGTGTTTGAGTTAAGAGAGGCTATCTTGAATAATAAAAACTTCGACGAGGAGTTTTGCAGAGAACAATTAAACACTATTACAGAGGTTAGTTAGTTAGTTAGTTTTAGTTAGTTTTTATTAACGTCGCACTAGAAGCAACACGAGGGCTATTGGCGACGGACCTCGTAATTTTGAACCACGGTCAAGTGACGAGGACGACACCTGAGCTGGCACCCCCCTCTCCTAACATCCACACCACGCCAACGGGAGGACTTTGGGCCCCGAACAGATTTAACGTGCATCAGCCCCGGCTACACGGCGGGTCTTTGGCGGCCAAGGATCGAACCCACGACTGAACGAAAACCGCCGGTCGCTAGTCCACGACCTTGACCACTAGGCTACCGCGGCCCCACTATTACAGAGGAATGCAAGAGAAGGGAAGAGATGGAATGGGCTGAGAGAAAAAGAAAAGAAGAGATGGAAATGGAGGAAGGACGAAATGGATTTCGAACTCTAGAAGAAACTAATCGAGTTTAAAGGAGGAGGAAATGAAAACGAAGTGAAAGAACCAAGACAATTCAAGATAGATTTACATAAACTGATTCCGAAGTTTGACTCGAAATCTAACGTTATTAGTTTATTCCTGGTATCATTTGAACTTCAAGCAAAAATTCTAAATTTGGCAAAAGTGTGTTGGGTGACACATCTGATCAGTATTCTACCTTCGGATATTGTAGGTCTTATTGCTCGTGAACCAGAAAAGGATGCCGCTTATTACGAATTTGTAAAAGGGCTATTACTTCAACGATTCAAGTTGAGTCCCGAGAAATTCCGCCAGTTATTCGTGAAACACCAAAATAATCCCGATGGTACGTGGAAAGATTATTATTTTGAGATAAGAAATTTTTGAGAAGAATGGCTTAAGGGCTTAGGTATTCAAACTTTCCACGACCTTAAAGATCTCCTTATAGCAGACCAAATGAAGAAGAAGGTACCAACAGAGATTCGCGAACACTTTATTGATGAATGGGCAAAAATAAAAACTCCAAATGTGCTGGTCGAAAAACTTGATGAATATGAGGATGTCCATGGAAAAAACAAACGGCCAGCAGTGCCATTTATTAATAAAGAGAAGTCTTATCGTAAGACCCTCCCTTTGAATACCCGGAGCTCTCTACATCAGTTGGAAGGGAGAGACGTAAGAAATAAAAAGGGGATGGCCAATTACAAATACAATAACCATTTCAATGACAACAGTCATCAAGCGCATTATAATCAAACCGGGATTACACCTACATGTTACACTTGCGGTAAAGAAGGTTATTTCTCAAGAGCATGCCGAGATAAACACTTAAATAAACAAAACTCGCAAAATAACAAGTTTTCCTCACCAGTCAAAGCCCAAAGTAATGCAGCGCAAGCTGAATATACCACTAAGAATATCGTAACAGCAAAAATAGAAGCTCCTGAATCAACGGGTAATTTTCTGACAGAGAATATTGATAAATTGAAGGTTATAAAAGTGAATTGTTTAGATGTCGTCTTGGATGGAACGATAGACTCCGGAACACAAATCTCTGTGGAGCGAGCTGATTTAATTAAAGACATTGAGAGCACCGGAAAAGGGAAGACCAAGTTATTATCATCTTTTGGGGATAATGAAGTCACTGACCTAAGTTCATTTATTTTAAAGATCGATGATGGATTGCATGATGCAATACCATTTACATGTGCCGTTTCAAAGAAACTAGTGAACGACATGTTAGTTTGTCAAACCGCGTATGAAGTCCTTTCGGAAAACATACAGTTATGCAGTGCGAATTCAAGGCAAGTCAGTGATGATGAAGTACAACTGGATGAGGTTAAGAATTCAACCGTCTGTGAAGTCCAAACATTTGAAGAGGATTCATGCTCTGACATAGGAGTATCGACAGACGCAGTCAACATTGAAAACGAAGTGAGATCCAATCTTAGCAGTGAGACCAGAAGGACTCTTATAAAACTTCAGAAAGAAGATGAAACATTAATAAGCATCTGGGAACAAGCAAATAAAAAAGAAAAGGCATATGAAATACAAGATGATCTGCTGGTGCATAAAGACGTTGTTTGTGGGGAGCCAATCAAACAAGTTGTCCTACTTGCGTGTAAAAGAAAGGAAATTCTACAAATGGCTCATGAAATTCAGTTAGCTTGACATTTAGGAGAACAAAAAACAAAGCAACGCATGAAATATGCATTTTTCTGGCCTTCGTTAAAGAGGGATGTGAAGACATTACGAAGCGGGCAAACCTTGTCACTTACGAAGAACTGTGACATATAGAGATAGAATACCGATCCAGCCCATTATAAGACCTAACAATCCATTCGAAGTGTGGAGAGGGGATTGCATCGGACCGTTAGAGCCCCGATATAGAAGAGGGCACTTGCATATTGTATGTGCCATTGATCTGTGCTAAAGATGGCCAGAAGCCGTACCAACAAAGAACATTACTGCAAAAACTACCTGCGAAGTGCTGATGAAAATTTTCTGTCAAACTGGGTTCCCAAAGACAATATGCACAGACCCGGGTACCAATTTTACAGCACAATTGACTCAAGCCTTTCAAGACGTTCTGGGGGTATCTCCTAGGTTTTCTACTCCAGGTCATCCTGAGAGTATGGGAGCAGTTGAACGTTGGAATAGATCTTTGAAAGACATGTTATACAAAAATATTCAAGAGCATGGAAATGAGTAGGATGTCCATTTCCCATATTAGCTTTTTGCTTTTAGAGAAATACCTCATGCACTTACTGGTGTATCACCATACCAATTAGTTTATGGAAGACTACCATCTGGACCGATGACCATTTTAAAAGAATTTTGGACAGGAGATAGAGAAATCCCTACTAGTGTTGCTCGTTCTGTTGAAGAACACTTGAAACAACTGCAAAAGAAGTTGCAAGTTGCACACGAAATCGCATCTGAAAACAGTGTTAAAAATCAGGAACGTATGACTTCCCACTATAATTTGAGATCACGAGAAAAAAGTTTTCTGTTGGAGATGAAGTACTAATCCTTATGCCTTCATCTACGCATAAATTGCTTAACACTTGGATAGGACCAGCCCAGGTAGTAAAGTTCACTAGACCCCATTCTTATTTAGTTCAAATGGAAGACGGTAGTACTAGAGAATTACATGTAAATAAACTAAGACCTTATATCTCAAGAGTTGATTATGTTGAAATAATATTTGATCAAGATACCGATTTTGGTGAATTGCAATATGTTCCCACAGATAAGGAAAATCAAACTAATATTGATATCGAGTTGAATCAAATGCCTGATGTTTTAAATGCCCAACAGAAATTCCAGTTAAGAAATTTGTTACGACGTTATGAAGACATATTTCGGAATCGTCCTGGAAAAGTCAAAGTGAAAGATCGTTCTGTTAAAGTTACGGCAGATAGTTCACCTAAAAGATTACAACCATATAGAGTTCCTATTGCTCTTCAAAAGAAGTTGAACGTCAAATGAATGAGCTGCTGGATATGGACTTGATTGAACATAGTGACAGTGATTGGGAGCACCCGGTGGTGTGTGTGGCTAAAAAAGATGGAAGTATTAGATTGTGCATAGACTTTAGACTTTTGAATAGTTTTACTATTCCTGATGCATATCCAATGAAACATGCAACGGATTTATTATATGAGGTAAGCAAAGCTCATTTTATATCGGTTTTAGACCTCACGAAGGGATACTGGCAAATCCCTATGGTAGAAAATTCAAAACATTTTAGTGCTTTCGTTACTCATTCCGGACATTATCAGTGCAAAGTCCTACCTTTTGGAATGAAGAATGCGGGAAGTACATTTCAAAAATCTATGAATCAAGTGTTGAGTCCTCATCAAAAGTACTGTAGATCCTACATAGATGATGTGGCAGTATTTTCAGAAACATGGTCAGATCACATGCAACATTTTGAAAAATGTTTTTAAGACTTTGAGAGAAGTTGGACTAACTGTCAATTTAGAGAAGTGTGATTTCGGAAAGAGCCAAGTTAAATTTCTAGGTCATGTGGTGGTTTCTGGAAAACATGATCCGGATCTCAAAAGATGGAAATTATGTCAAAGTTACTGAAACCAACGACCAAAAAACAGTTACGAAGACTGCTTGGCTTATCAAGTTATTAACTGGATTATATTAAGAACTTTTCTTCTATTGTTTTGCCCTTGACAAATTTAACTAAGAAGAATATTCCAAATAAAATTCCTTGGGACGACACAGCTGAAGAATCTTCCAATGTTTGAAGAAAAGCTTAATCGAAATGCCTACTCTCTATACCCTTGTGTTGAACAACCCATTTCAGCTGTATACAGATGCTTCTGCTACTATAGTCGGCGCATGCCTTGCACAGAACGATGAAAATGGAATGGAACACCCAATTTCATTTTACAGTAAGAAATTAACCAAATGCCAAATGAACTGGTCCACGATAGAGCGAGAGGCATATGCCGTGCTAAGTGCATTGAAAAAGTTTGACTGTTGGATCTTCGGATCTCAAATACAGGTTGTGTCTGATCACAACCCACTCACATTTTTGACCAAAGGACTACCACATGGAATAAAATTAGCTCGTTGGGCGCTAGCCTTGCAACGTTATGATTTACGGATTATATACCGTAAGGGAAAAAACCATGGCAATGCTGACGCCCTCTCTCGCTTGCCTTTTGATGATTAACCTGAGTTCTTTGTAGTACTTATTTCAGTATTAAAGCATATTCTTATTTTTGTATATAAACTGCTGTTTGTAGAAAATGCAACACCATGAAGGAATCATCAGAATCAAATGAAATTCGCAGCAAATGTCAATTATAGGATATTATGCAAATTAATAAAGTTTCAGAGCCATCGCGCGTGCGCGGCGCGCGCAGCGCCCTCTGAATTGATGCTGAAAGCGTATAAATAAAGTGCTGTAGCGGGACGTTGAAAAAAGTCTATGATTATTTGTTAGTGGCAAACGTTTAGTGAGACCTGAGTATGCCTCCACGACGGAAGAATAAGAAATTCAAGCAACTTACGGAGTTTGAACGAGGGAGGATAATCGGCCTTCGAGAAGGAGGATTTTCCTATCGCGCAATAGCAGCTCGTATGTAGCGGAACAGTTCCACAGTGATGCGAGTTTGGAAGCAGTGGACCGACGAGCACCGAACAACTCGAAAAACAGGCACTGGACGACAGAAGGTGACGTCAGAGCGCGATGATCGACACCTGCTCCGCATGGCGGTGAATGATCGCACAGCTTCCTCCAGGCAGCTGGCAGCACGTTGGTCTACTGCTACAGGTGTACAATTGTCGGCTTCGTCAATTCGTCGTCGTCTGCTGCGCCGTGGATTGCGTGCAAGGGTGCCTTTATACAGGATTCCCCTCACGGCGAATCATCGACGGCTGCGTCGGCAGTGGGCTCTTGAGCACAGAGACAGGCGAGCTGATTGGCACCAAGTTGTCTTTTCAGATGAATCACGCTTCAATTTGTGGACCCATGATGGCCGTGTTCGTGTTAGACGTTATGCCGGTCAACGCTGCCTTCCTGAGTGTATTATTGAACGACATAGTGGTCGAACACCCGGAGTTATGGTCTGGGGTGCGATTTCGTATCATGGACGATCCAATTTGATACGAATTGAGGGTAATCTCAATAGTAACAGGTACGTCCGTGAAGTGCTACAGCCCGAAGTCGTTCCTTTCCTTCAAGGCATCCCTGGAGCTATCTTTCAGCAGGATAATGCACGCCCACATGTTGCGCGGACTGTTCGAGACTTCTGTTCAGCACAACGCATGCAACTTCTTCCTTTGCCTGCTTATTCACCGGATATGTCGCCTATTGAGCACGTGTGGGATATGGTTGGTCGGCGTCTCGCTCGTGATCCGCGTCCTGCAGTTTCCAAAGACGAACTTTGGTTGCGCATACAAGCGATATGGAATTCTCTTCCTCAAGCAGATATTCAACATCTGTTTGACTCCATGCCACGTCGTATAGCAGCACTTATTGCAGCGCATGGTGGCTGCACCAAATACTGATTTCGGACGCTTAATTTGTTTCTTTTGTTTTGAAAATTTCATCATTTATTTGTATCAGTACAAGTCGTTTCTGCATTAAATTTGATTTGATTCTGATGATTCTTTCATGGTGTTGCATTTTCTACAAACAGCAGTATATTTAGTAAATTAGTGTGAAAATAATAGTTTTATTACATATTCATGATTATACAACCTTATTTTATTGCCTTAATTAATATATTTGTGCATTAATGACCATATTTAAGTCATGCCTCATATGTTTTAAAATTAGATAGTACACTCTCCTCAACTAAGGTTTAGGTATTTTGTTTCTGAATTAGGACTCTTTCGTGAGTGTGTGACTAACCTCTTTCTTTTAGCAACTGGTCATTAAATATGACGCATGTGCTTCCGTTGGTGGGGCGTGTAAGATTCACCGGACTAAAAAAAACAATATAGGTGGTACTGCCATCGATATAAGGAGAGACGGAACAACAACAGAGGGAGAAAGAATGACGGCTATGACCTGTAGCATGACGAACAAAAATGGCATGAAACAACAATCAAATGTTTAGTGTTAATGAGTTTTAAATATTGTATTAATTGTGTGTGTTGTGTGGGTGTTAAAAATAAATAAATTCTTCAACCACTAAAGAAAGATTGTTGATTGTGTATCTAGTAGTGAATGAAATCTTCAGAAATGAAACTAAGAACCTACAACGGACAAACAAAATATTACTCCCTAAAATCTTGTTTTCCCTTAAAACACGTATTAACTGCATTTTGATTTAATGTTCTCTTGACGTCTTCGTACTCTGCAAACTTTTCTGCTAATTCGGCTGGAGAATTTATCGTTGTCCATTCGTCTAAAAAAATGTTGCTTAAAGTTGGTAGGAGCTCGACGCTTCATTTGATATAAGATGATCAGTTTTCTTAATTCTTCAAAAGATTCGACTTTTAACCCTGATGTCCACTCGTCGAAATATTTGCAAGTTCGTGATAAAAATCGGTCCAAGTGTGGCTATAAACTTTTTGATGCGTGGTAAATAACTGGCGAAACTTTTCTGACATTAATTTAAATCTTTTTAGCAGAAGTTATTTTACGTGGTCGTAGTTGTTTGCTATCTTCTCTGGTTCACGTGCGATGATGTGAGAAATTTCGGAAGGAAAGAATCCTATGAAACCCAATGTTTTTTTGGAATAGTTAAACGTTGCACTTGACGTTCCAATAAGACTAAATATAAGCTAATATCTTCTTTAACTTCATATTTATGGAGAAATTTGGATATTTCCTTGTCTATAGTAATTTCGAATTGTCGGTTTCGTCAATCGTTGTGTGTAATTTGAGTTGGTTTTCTAATTTTCATCACTCTAGCTTAATTTCGTGTTGATCTTGTCGTCGTTTCTCTTCTATAGCAAGGGTTTCTAGACGCAACTTTTCTTCCAAAGCTAAAGCTTCAAGGCGCATTTTTTCTTCAAATTCTTCTTTCGATTTTCGCTGTTCTATTATACTTGTAAACAAATTTTTTGTGAATTCCTCATCATATTCAATATCTTTAATGATTAAGTCCCTTAGTTTCTTAACTGTCATTGAAGAATCAGGCTTTAGATCTAATTCTTACGCGAGGATAAACATATCTTCCCGACGTCCTTTAGTGAGGTACGACATTTTGAAATTAATATGAGAATAGTTAAATAGAATAAATTAATTTGAAAATTTACACTCTAATCGTTTTTATGTAATAACAACAATAATTGATTTTTAAATGAAACACGTTTATTATGGTGAATTTCGTTTAAGGGGTGTCGGAACGTCAAATTTTTCAAAAAATCATGATTTGAGATTTTTTTATTTCCAAATTGTATAGCTTTTCACCTTTCTAAAGATACCTTATTTTTATCTCTACGATAATTAGAAGCTTCAAAAACTTAGTTTTAAATAAGCATTGAAACGGGGCCACGCCCATTTAAAGGGCCAAAAAATGTAAACAACGCACTTCATTTTTGGACGATAATACTATGTGCTACTCTAAATGAATTTTTTTAAACTTTCGTTATAAATGAGCCTTTCTTTTATTTGCATTTGCTCTTAAGAAGTTTCACTGTATCTGTGACTGATAGATATTTGTTTATACTTGCATAAGCACGTTTTAGTTCGACTACTACGAGCTTGTTCATTTTAGTTAGTGTTTGTTTCAAAACATATAACTGAATTATTGCAAATATTTGTTGTTCTTTTTAGTTAGTGTTTGTATCAAAACACATAGCTAAATTATTTTAAATTGTTTTTTCAAGCGATTTTATCATGCCTAGATCAAAGACAAGAATTTTTAAAAAAAGGAAAGGACATTTTAACAAAGGCAGATGTGAAAGTAATGACTCTTCTATAGGAAATAGTGATGTAGCAAAACATTCCAAGGAAGAAATAAATGTATCTTCCAGTGAAAAGAAGGTCAAAAATATGGATACATCATATTCGAATGATACTTATTCTGGTTTTAGGAATGTCATTATGGATATCAATCTTTTAGCCTATGCACTTTTTGAAGCTGTAAAATGTTTAAAGTGTGGTAAACAAGGAATTAGATTGTTACAACATGAAAAAAACTGTGGTGAAGCTGTTCAGTTTGATATAAAATGTCCTTCTTGTGATTATAAATATACTTTTTATAATTCTAAGCAGTGTGACAATAATTTTGAAGTCAATAATAGGTTAGTTTATGCCATGCGATGCATAGGGAAAGGGGCTGAATCTGCAGTAATGTTTTGCGGTATTATGAATCTTCCACCACCACCTACAAAATTTACAAAATTTAATAATAATTTACTGCAAGCAGCTAGAGAAACTTGCGAAGAAAGTATGGCAGAAGCAGTTCATGAAGCTGTTGAAGAAAATGAAGGAGGAAGAGACATTGCTGTTGCGGTTGATGGTAGCTGGCAGAAACGAGGCTTTTCTTCGAAAAATGGTGTAGTGACAGTTACAAGTGTGGATACAGGTAAAGTAATTGATGTGGAAATATTATCCAAACATTGTATTTGTCCGAACAAAACTAAGCATCTTCAAAACTGTAAAAGAAATTTTGTTGGTTATAGTGGCAAAATGGAGGTGACAGGTGCTCTATCAATTTTTCGCCGTTCTGAATCGAAGTACAACGTTCGATACACAAGATACTTGGGTGATGGGGATTCGAAAGCATATGATTCCATTGTAGAGAACAATGTGTATGGGAACGAGTGTGCAGTGACAAAATTAGAATGTCTTGGACATGTAATGAAGAGAATGGGGACACGTCTTCGGCGCTTGAAAGCAAAGATGAGAGGTCAAAAGCTTTCAGACGGTAAACCTTTGTCTGGCAAAAACAGGCTGACAGAAGCAGAAATTGATCGTCTACAAACCTATTACGGTCTAGCCATTCGAAGAAATTTGTCCAGTGTAAAAGATATGCGACAAGCCGTGTGGGCAATATTTTTACACAAACTTTCGACTGATGAAAAACCTCAGCATGGATTTTGCCCATCAGATGCCGATACATGGTGCAAGTTTAGAAAGGCAGAGTTGCTTGGGGAAACCTATCATCATAAAAACAGTTTACCTGTTGCTGTTGTGGAGGCTATGCGACCCATTTTTAGGGATTTATCCAATCCAGAACTATTGAAAAAGTGTTTGCATGGCTGTACCCAAAACCCAAATGAAAGTGTAAATAATGTTATATGGTCTCGTGTACCAAAGAAAACTTTTGTACATATAGAAGCCCTCTCTTTAGGTACGTATGATGCTGTATCTTCGTTCAATATAGGTAATGTATCAAAACTACAAATTTTGAGAAAATTGAACATTGAGCCTAGTGACTATACGATACAGGCAATGAAACATCTCGACAAAGAGAGGCTGTTAAAAGCTCGATATTCTTGTTTACAAAAAACAAAAGATGTTAGAAAGGAAAAAAGGCTCAAAAGGAAAAGAGAGGATGATGAAATAAAAAAAAATGTGGATAATTTAGAGTATGGGGCAGGAATGTTTTGATAGGTAAGTACTTTTACGTTAAAACTCATTTATCTCAAAATGTGAATTTTTCATGTTCGATGTACCTTTTCTAAGAAACTACTGTTCATATATGTGTAATTTTTGTAGGACATGTTCATAATGCTTGCTAATATATACTGAAATGAGCTTTTTGTAAAAAATTGAAAAATGTATTTTTTGCAAATTTTTTTATATGAAAAAAGAGTGAAATTTGACAATGTTTGATATAATATTTTGTAAATTGATAAAAAATTAAAAATTAGCTAAAAGCTCATTTCAGTATTATAAGACAGATGTATTTTACTTGTGTAAAAAATTTCAAACTTGTATCTATAATAGATTTTGAGAAAAGGTACATCGAAAACAGCCAATTTAACATTATCGGTATAGGAGGTTCCGACTCCCCTTAATTAATTTGCTTAAATAGATATATATATAGCAAAATATACTCTGAACACAATAATGTAAATGCAAGGATATTTGAAATAAATTGTGAAAATGATTTAATATATGAAATTTCTTTCAGTCTATTACAATATAATTTGTTAAAGTACTCATTTCTTTTTTTTTTTTAAAGAATTATTTATCATATCAATCTGAAATCCCTTTGTTAAAATTTTCCACAGAATTAAACATGTGAAAGAATATAAAGTAATTCATGTAGAAGCAAAAAATATTCAGACATACAGTGAAATAATCAGAGAATCGATAACAAAATCATCTATTTTGAGAATACACTTTCAATTTGCTTAATTTAGAGAGAATTCACAAATCTACCAAACCTACTTTTTTTTAACGAAGTATTAAGTTACCATTCATTGAGAGAATGAAACCAAACAGCGGACATTGTTTAGGCGAACGCTGAAGTCATTTCGAGTGAAAATTTGAATGTTTACGTTATCTGAAAGTAGATGTCTAATTATTTATGCATTTATTCATTTCTCGCGTGAGAACGCTGAGTGATTTGAAATACTATCGCATATCAATTTACACACAATAAAAAAAGACACTCCTAGATTTTGAATTCAAGTATGACAATTTGAAAATATATATATAAAAATGCACTTAGGAAATAATACGTTTAATTTACTTTTTCTTCAGATATTTCTTTTTATAATTAAAAAAAAGCATTACATGATGGAATTCATTGGAATTAGACGGATTGTCCGAAAAAATAATTGTGGTTTACAGTTCCTGGAATCTTGAGGATGAAACTTTCACACTAATACACACTTGATCTTTTTTTTTTTTAACTTTTTCGCTCTTTCAGACGTCGACGTCCTGGTTTTTTTTTTTTTTTTTTTTTTGAGGGGGTAGATTAAACACAATTTAGATGATCACTAGAAAGCATTTGATGCGAAAAAGCAATTGATGATTTCGTCGTCGAAGAAAAACTGTAGGTTCTACTTGTAGGTGGGACTCACTCGTTGTCGCAGAAACTAACTGCGGAAATGGATGAGGTACACATTTTCCTTGTAGTGGATCCGTCTTTGCTGAACACTAGCTGTTCTTGCTATAGAGGCATATGTCTGCATTAGCAACTGGGAAATTTTGTTGATCTCAAGGCGAGCATCTAATTTTCTTTTCTTCCTGTAGTCATCTCTCATTAATTTTGTAGGCATGTCGAGTCGAACGCTCATAAATTTTGCACACATCCCGGCATCTCAGGTCCAACGCTTAAAATTTTTGCACAGATCCCTGGCCGAGCTCCCATGAATTTTGTAGAGCGGGAGTGATGAGATTGTACACCCCGAATCTACACTGATTTGTTCTTACGCAAAGGGCTGGCTTGTCTAGGGGAGTAATTCCATCACCGGATTCTATGATGACTTCGTATTAATTCAATGACGATGCTTGCTGTAGTTTTACTTAAGTTTATTAGCAGAGATAGAGATATTTACACATTAATCTATAAACAGAATATCTCTATTAGTAGTAAACAGTTCTTCTGAGACAGGCAGATGGCGACCTAATTAATCTTATCCGAAACCGGCGATGGGCGTTGGAACACGCTCGGGCGTTCGGAACTTACTCCCGAGGCGGGTAATGCGGAGAAGAAGAGAAGCGGAAAATGGAGGAAAGAGAGCGAGAACAAAATGTTGCTCAGTTTTGTTCTGGAATGGCGCTGCTGGAGGTATCACATAATGCTGATTCGTGGTGCCATCTATCGAGTAAATAAGGAACTGGTTTTACAGTACATTGGAAAATAAAATTAATAATATGATAATTAGCTGGAAAATCCTACTCTCTCTCTCTCTATCACACACACACACACACACACACACACACAACAAAACCACAGAGCGAAAGAGCGAACGGGAGCGGGACAGAGGAGAGCAGA
>BMAW01043726.1:21887-64515 GCA_019974015.1 Nephila pilipes | reverse complement strand
CTTTTTGTGAAGGGTTGATTGTAAGATAAGATGCCACACAATCTCCTCAGATAGATCTGACTGAGTCTCCGAGAGGAGCTGATGCAAAGGAGAAAGGAGTGTATGAGTGAGAAAGAAGATGACACTCGTAAGAAAAGAGTATATAATGAATTGTTTCTATTTATACAACCTGATCTCTTTTTGCCATTACTTCTCCCTTTGTTCCCTTTCAATCCTTTCTTCAATTATCCTCTCGAAGCATCCTTTAGCGAAATCTTCTTTATAGTACTCGCTATTAATTATGATGGCATTTATTGTCCGAACAGTAGCGTTCGAAGAAACATTTCGCCTAATTTAAACGTAAGTTTGACTAAATCGTTTTGCTGTCCTTTTTTGAGGAACAACATATTCAATACTATTTCAATAAACTTCAAAATTATTCAAAACAAATAACTTCTGAGCTCATACATAGGGTAAACGAAAATTATTTACCTTCTTTTTTTGTTTCTCACAGTCATAGATTAAATTCCTCTTCTGCAATATAGGTATCTTCACACACGCACACAACACTTTCTTTACTTTTACATTTGTTAATAATATATTTTAGCTAATAATCCTTTGTTTGCAGCATTACAGATTTCCGGGGTCAAAAAGAGATCAGGTTGTATAAACAACAACAATAATTTATTTACACTCCTTACTCACGAGTGTCATCTCACTCACTTGCATCAGCTCCACTCGGTGACTTAATCAGATCAGAGAGAAATGTGTAGCATCTTACAATGCAAAGGATTATAGGAGAGAGGGAGAGAGAAAGGGATAGAGGGGGATATTGAGGACAAGCATTTATTCAAAAATGATAACGTTTATTGGGAAGAACGAAAAATATTTACGGATTGGATATATACTAACAGATTGAATCCCAAATATGAAGACAAAACAAAAATATTCCAGCGTCCTTGCTCATAACAAATTATAACGTTTACACGTTTTTTGAAGAAACCAGTTCTCCAATGCTTTTTCTATGTCCATAATACCCCGAGACATCTATTTTCTTTCACTGTGCTTCTCTGTAAGACACCCCTTATAGCGACCAATATTATAATCTTAAATCAGAAGCACTATTTTTGTGGGTTGCAATATGTAAAAATGCGATATGCTAAATTTTTTTATCTCCCTGGTATTTTTTTCTGCAATATTCTTTAATCTAATTTAAATAATGTAATCAATAAGGCCTACCTATACACTGAACAAATCATTCATTATAAGTTTTACAATAGCTGTGTTATAAATAATATATGTAAGTGATGTAATGTTTGTTTTTGCTAAAATATGTCTATTGATGCATGTAAAACTCGGGGGTAACCTCTTCATGATGAAAAATACATTAGTAATCGTATAATATACAGTAGTTTCCTTGAAATAACATAATCGCTATGAATGTTTTCTTGAAACAGTTACTGACATAAAAAATTCCATTGTAAATTATCCAATAATTCTTGATGTAAAAATATAAAAAATATTCAATGAAAAGATTTTCAATGTATTATTTTATCAATCAAGGAATACTAAAGGCTTTTGTATAAATCAAACTTTCGTAAAACACAATTTTAGCAGAATTCATTTAATCTGGAACTAGTAAAGTTCGAAAAGAATTTTAAATTTTTCTTCGAATTTTCTTACAGGATCCTTTTTTTATCAATATACAATTCTCAAAAAAAATGATATCCGCTTTTGTTAACATTTGACCATAATCCAATTAATCCATGAACATTTACTCGAAAATGAGGAAACAGTTAAGATTATAGGCAGGGACATAACTAAAATAAAATAATTTTATTTAATTTAATGCATCTGAAATGTTAAAGTATTTTTCAAAGCAGTGTTGGTTTCTTTCTTGTTTCTAGTTTTAATTTTTTTGAAAGGAAATCTGAAAAGAATGTCAGATTGGAAGTCACTTCTATCATAAAAACGCAGAACTTAAAGCACTGCGAGTATTTCAAGTCTATTGCTGCTAATGAAATTGCGCCAAATACAAAAGAAGCGTGCAAAAAATTGAGGGTAATTGAATATTTCGCTTCTTTGAAACTTTCTGTCGGTTTGGTAAACGTATATCTTTAGAAAATTAGGTGTCTCTTTAGGAAATTATTTACATTTCTGTTATTTTTCCTTAATTTCCCTGAAACCATTGAAATATCACAGATTTAAAAGAAAATTATCGGTTTGTTTCTAAAAACCCATTCTAAGAGATGTTTAATTAAATAAATGAAAGTGATAGAAATGGATAATAGAAGGCAAATGGTAAAAAATACAATGGAAGATAAATTATTCATTTAAATAATTGATGATGGGCAATAAACTTTCCTTTTACTTGATTCCTTATAAATTGGATAGAAGACTATTAAGATATGAAATTTTTTTAAATACCTCAAAAAAATTTTGTAAATATTTTAATATTTTACTAATTTCAATGATGAGATAATATGATAAAATGCATGCAGAGAATATATGTAATTATTTAACTCTGATTTTCTAATTTCTCTAAAAAAATTAATTTTGTATTCTGTCATTATCTAATTAAAAAGTGAAGCATTCCTTTTTATCCTTTTATTTATTGAATTTGAATAAGCAGCTTTCTCACGGTCGTAGATCTGTCAGAAATAATCTCTACTAGAATTTCGGTTTACAGTTGAAGTTCTATTCAACTTTACCTTGAAGTTTATAGAAGAACTCATCCTGTGCCAAGTGTCCTATTACGTATAATGTGGAAATTCCTAACAATATAACATGATGCACAACGAAAAAGCGTGCTCTTTTTACCTCTTCTGTAATCTTCATATGATCTTTCGCTTTGGCCTTGGCGGCCGAAGCCGGGATGCGTTCATCAGAATCTAACACTCACTTTCTCTCAGAGAACTAAATAAACAATCATGAGTTTTAAAAGTCTCAATTTTATTTACTTTATTAATTAACTTTTAATATCTTTCATCTCTCTCTCTCTCTGTATATATATATATATTCATTAGTATAACAACATTTTATTACTTAAGATGTTACACATGGGTAATTTTTATGCATAGGTCTCAAATAAAGAAAGAAAATAAAGGGATGGATTATCATGTCATGGGAACCCTAACCGTCCTTTGCATTTTTTCTAGTTTCGCTTGGTTGCTATAGGACGCCTCTGATATTTGAGGTAACCAATGTAGGAGCAATAATGTACAACAATCTTCCCTTTGGCTCTACCGACGTCGAGACAAGGAGCCACACTATGAAGACTTGCGAGCATTTATAGTTTTGGGTCCAGAAGAAAACTGTTTAGTTATCTGGGTTAGAATTCCTGTCTTTGAAGCTTTATTCCATGTATTCAAATATTCTCGATTTGCACGTTGTGCCCAAGTGGCCTTTCATGGTCGACATCTTTTTCTAAGCGGGATAACTGGAGAAGAGTCATGATTTCTGAAGGGTGTGAGTGTGAAAGTCTATTAAATAGCTCCGTCACGCCATGGCATGAACCTAGAAGTCTCCTTGTTGCTCGTATGACTCAGGAGATGCAAAGTGATCAAAACTTTATCATCAGGAGAAATTCCTTCGCATATCGCTTCAGCAACACCTAGAGTAATTTTACAAATAGAACTTGAAATTGTGTTTCCAGTTTTTTCATCATAAGTCATATCAAAATCAAGAGAAGCACCAACTTTCAAATGTTTAATTTTTTCAAAATATTGACTGTAACAGAGAAATAAATATCTTGCTTTTTTTGTCACGCTTCGATGCTCTGATGTTTGGAGGAAAGAATTGACACCTAAGCACTTCAAGATTTATTCTATAAAGTGGTGACGCTACTGTAAGTGGTACTGCTACTACTAGATTATAATCTATATTATTATTTTTTTCTATTCGAGATCTTGTTTCTCCATTTGATTGGTAGCATATCTAGAACATTTACTGGATGGAATTTAGTTTTTGTTGTTGAGAAGAGAGGTGTCTTCTTTCATTTTGTTGGACTTTATAATGATGTGGTAGTTTTCTCTGCAAGTAGAACCCTGATATTTGATTATGTTTTCATGAAATCGTATTGTTTTTAGAGGACTCGGTAAAATACCATTTTCTTTTCTGGAGATCTAAGACAATCCCTGCTGCGATCAAGAAGTCAGTATTAAGGAGACTTCGGTTCTCTTTGACATTCTATAAAACTAAGATTTCTGTAGTATTAACATTTATCTAAACTCTTATATCCATAACTGTTATGAGAATAATTTGTTTTTCTAATGTGACTATCGTCCTTTCCTGAGACAATAATCCTGTTCTCAATGTTCAGGCCATGCTTTCTGAGAAGATGGCAGAGCTTACTTCGAACTACAGAATGTGTAACAACGGTGTCAACACACTTCTACTTATGTGTGTTATATATTGAAATTTCCACAATACACTTGATGTGTTTCTTCAATTGAACAATTGTAAGAATTTGTGATTGATACACGATGATAGGATACCAACTTTCTTTATTCTAGACTGCATGTATTCTTGATGATTTCGTGAAGCTCCATAACCTTAAGTCTGTTATATCCTTTATTTCGGATTAAACTTCTTGTTTCTGCTACCTGAACTATAAATTTTCTTACTCTTTTGTAGAATACCATTCGTTTTTAATTTCTGTAACATATCATCTGGAGTACTCCAGTCAGAACATACGTTTAAAAAATTCTCTCTGACTTCTAGAGAGACCCGTTCCTTCATTTGATCGAGGTTCAGCAAATGCCTTCATTCATTATTCCTTCAAAGTCCTGGATGTAGTCCTGCGAACCAGATCTCGAAGTAACTTAGTGGAAATATTTCCATGTTTACACGTGTTTTTTTGTGACAGTGAAAAAAGTGATATAATTTCTCTCCGCTAGACTTAGATATTTCAAATAGCCCATCTAAGTGTTGTCGAAATCCTGAGCTTTCACTTCAGGATCTCTTACAATGAGTTACGTCACGACATTAACCAGCACTCAGGTTAGATTAGTGACCCAATGTTTATTTTTGATATTGAAATCTTGAGTTTTGGTTGGAAATTTTTTGAAAAAAATACCCGAATTCTTCATTTAATTTGAAATTTGGGATTGATTTTTATATGAACGTTTTGTTGGTTGCTGAAAGTAGCATTATATCTTTTTAGACGGTTAACACTCCGGCCTGAGAGATCGTTTTCTTGTTCACTCTCTTCCGTTTCGAATTCTTAATTGTGAATTAAATTTGCTAAGAATTTGGAGTATTGAGTTTAAGATCAAATTTGTAATTGAGAATTAGACCTCGTATAAGTGAAACATTTTTGTTTTGAACTAGCGAATGGAGTAGATTATCTAACAGCTCTGGAATATAGAGATGTGAGGCGTATAAGTGCTTGTCTGATGAGAGGTGATTTGTATTTCTTAAGTAAAAAAAGCAAATTTAGATGTGTATCAAAAATAATGAGCGACTCCTAACATATGTTTTCTCTAATATGTATCTTCTAAATAAAAAGAATTTATCAAAATTATATTACAAAAATTTGAATTAGGCCATTAAAATACATACAAGTGTACTATATCATGTAAAAGCAACATTAATACAACAATACAACTGTATAAAAAGTACTGTAAATGTAAATTATCTAGTGCGGCTCACTCTCATCCTCTCTCTGTAAGTATATATATATATTTAATTAAAATAATATTTCGATCTATGAATAATTTTTTTAGGTTTTAGAAACAGAAAAATTGAACACATTATTTTATTGCACAAATAGAAAGAAAAAGAAAATTACATTTAAAAAAAATATTACAGAGAGGAAATAATGGAAATAAAACAAGACAATTAGTAAGACGATAAACCACTTACTAAACTAAGTTGAGCAAAATATAAATAAGTGGAAGAAATAAAACGCAAAAGTGCACTTCTTAGTGCTTATTTGCGATGGAAATAAATTCCCAATTTTTTTCAACTTTTCTCTGCCACTGACGACTATGGATACGGACTCTGAATCGATTACTGAACAGGAAATGATCTCGAGCCCTAACTCATCCCGTGCCTCCACTCCAACACCACGAGAGGACTTGCATTCAAGTTGCATACTCAGGAAACAAATCGTAAAATAGCTGAAAACATACACCGACTCTATAGACCACTGTCAAACCCTGATACGGAACCTGGAAAGACAAGGACTATTTGATCACCCCATCTACACCACCCAATGTGCGATGACTCAAGGCTTTATGAAACAACGTGAACATCTTACTGGTGAGTACACTTCTATAGCGCCTTGCGATGCTGCTGGCTGCACAGTGCACAACACACCACCAACCACACTACTTAAAAACACCATTAAAAGAAAAACTGAAAATGACGGATTTATTACCCCACCTAAAAATAAAACAAAAAGACAATTAAACCTCACCCCTATCCAAAGCATACCGATTCAAACTCAAAATAAATTTGCTGGACTAACAATCTCAGAAATACAATCAGCCACAACTGTAAACCAACCCACTTTAATTAAAACTAAACCTTCATCATCAAACAATCAACCATCACCTACGAAAACTTTCACACCAAAAAATCTTCCTCCACCTATCATGCTGAAAATACACAAGAACTAAAGACAACAATTAAGAGAATTAACCGCGGCAGTACCTAAACTCAGGACCAGGCTATCAGGAGAATACATTAAGCTCTACACGGACACCCATGAAGACTATCTTAAACTAGCAGAAACCCTCGAAAACACACCCTACCAATACTACGTAATTCAACGGAAAAATACCAGGCCTATAAAAATAGTTTTAAAAGGACTTCCACGAGACACCCCTACCAAAGACATAGAAGAAGAATTAACTGAACTAGGATTTACATTTACTAAAGTTAACCAGCTAATCAATAGAAGAACCAAACTCCCACTTCCTGTCTTCATGGTAACTTTACCAAGAAGCAAAAAAAACCCAAAAAATCTACGATCTTACCAACATTTGCTATATGTCAATATCAGTCGATCAATATAAATCTAATCAAATAACGCAATGCTTCAACTGTAATTATTTCCACCATTCATCCCAAAATTGCCATACTGAACCTCGCTGCCTAAAATGCTCAGGAAACCACCCAATTAAAGACTGTGACACCCAAGGAAAAGTAGAAGATATCAAATATATAAATTGTAATACAATAGGACATGCTGCATCATACGGGGGCTGTGTTGCTTACCCAAAACCTCCCAAAGGCTCAGAATTCAAATCATCCACTAACAAAATTCGTGAAAATACATCTTACGCCAATGCCCTCACTTCCAACCAACAGATGGTGCCACCCCAAGAAAATCAAAGTACCAAAGTTCCAGTAAAAATCAACCCTCGAAGAAAAGGATCCTAAAACAACCCTGCTAATGCACTCCTCGCCGCCATAGAACAACTGAGGGATCTCGCCGAAGTATTCACCCTGATACCTGGTTTACTTACACTCCTCCCTAAAATTAAAAATGCTAAATCTAACGAAAACAAAAAAAATCGCAATCCTAGAAGCCATAATGAATAACGATGATTAATAGCCCTAACCTTAATTTTAACCCCCCTGGGTCTTAGGATATGTTCATGGAATGCTAATGGAGTTAAATCCAAAGTAGTAGAGCTCACCGAATTCATCATAAAATTCTCACCTGACTTAATCCTAATACAGGAAACCCTCCTCAAAACCAACCAAAACTTCTATATTCAAAACTATACAGTATACAGGAATGATCGCATCACTGAGGAAGCTGCTTCCGGTGGAACCATGATTTTAATTAAAAGAAACTTGAAACATCACTCCCTGCCTACCACACCACACCAATGGGTCGATTCAACTACAATAGTTCTCACCACTCCAAACCAAAATCCCATCATTATCGCTTCAATCTATGTACCCCCAAGCTCCGACCCCCACCTTTTCACAATAGACTTAGAAAACTTAATACAAGCTAATAGCAATTGTATTCTTTTTGGAGACGTCAACGCACACCATCTCAACTGGAACTGTAATAGAAACAACACCCGAGGAAATCAACTAAATCACTTTGCCAATCAACTCGATCTAAAAATACTTTTTCTCCCCACTCCCACACGTTTTGGTCATAACTCATATTCCACAATTGACATAGCCCTCCTCAGAGAATTTCAACATCCCTTCACAATTTTTTCCATACCCGAACTCAGCTCAGACCACAACCCAGTCTTAATAGAATTCACATACAACATCCCATATGAAATCAACAACAGATCCACATACACATGTTGGTCAGCTTTCTCATCTCACCTACATGAAACCACAAATTTCTTAAGAATTGCAAATATCAATAACACCCAACAACTTGAAAATAACATACACACCCTTACTGATAACATAATTAACTCACATAAACACGCGTCCAAACCAGTCAAACACACTAGTCAAACCTTCACACCCTCCCATATCAAAGATCTAATTAAAACAAAAAACAACCTCAGAAAACAATACCAACGCTCTCTCAATCCATACATAAAAACACAAATTAACAGACTACAAAATAAAATCAAAAGAGAAGTACAAAAATTTTCACAACAAACATGGAACCCCAAACTCGAAAATCTTAACACTCAAGACAACTCCCTCTGGAATTTCACAAAATTTTTTTAAAATAAAAGGTCACAAATCCCCACACTCAACACTCAAAATGGAACTGCCATAACAAATGAACAAAAATCAGAAACACTAGCTGACCAACTAGAACAAAACTTCCAAAACAACCCATCCTGTGATCCAACTTTTGATTCTAATGTTACACACACTATTCAAAATTATCTCTCCTTCCCCCTCCACATGAAGTCTCCACTCCCACTACTCCACAAGACATAATAGATTTTATCAAAAAGCTAAAAAACAAAAAAGCCCCTGGAAAAGACACAATAACGAACAAAATGCTAAAAAACCTACCAATCAAAATTATTTTCCTACTAACCATTATCATTAATAAAATCTTAATTTTTAACCATTTTCCCAAAATTTGGAAAACAGCTATTATCTTCCTCATCTTAAAACCAGGAAAAAATGCTCATCTCCCAGATACCTACCGTCCCATTTCTCTCCTTTCTGCACTAGGCAAACTAACAGAATCCATAATCCTAGATAAACTTAAACTTTTCCTAACGGCAAATAATCTTAACAACCCTAACCAATATGGCTTCACCTCAAAACTTTCTACTCTTCACCCCTTACTAAAACTCACGGAAATCATCACCTCAGGATTCACCCAAAAAAAAAATCCGCCGGAGTAGTCTTTCTTGATATTGCCAAAGCTTTCGATCGAGTTTGGCTCGATGGTTTAACATATAAAATGATTCAAAATAACTCCCCCCCCCCTCATCCTTCTCATCCACTCATACTGCAATGATCGTTTTTTCCAGGTCAGAATTAATGACACCCTATCCACCCCACGCAAAATAAACTCAGGAGTAGCTCAAGGAAGTTTAATCGGTCCATTTCTTTTTAACTTCTACTTAAATGATATTCCAAATTATTCCCTGACAACACTAAATATGTACTCTGATGATACTGCAATAGTTGCAAAATTTAAAAATCCCAAAACAGTTACTTTTGTCCTAAATAAACACCTTGAGCTACTCCAAACATATTTCAATAAATGGAAAATCAAAGTAAATGTAGACAAGACTCAAGCTGTAATATTTACCAAAAGAAAATTAAACCCACCCCCACCCACCTTTTTTCAAACACAAATCCCATGGGACACACACGCAAAATATTTAGGCCTTACTTTCGATAAACATATGACCTGGAAAAAACATATCCTAAACACAAGAGAAAAATTCCGTAAATTATCCCACAAAGTTTACCCCCTTATTAACAGAAAATCAAAAATGAACCTACAAAACAAATTACTTATTTTCACAGCTATCATGCGTCCAATCATCAGCTATGCCAGCCCAATATGGGCATATTGTGCAAAATCAAACCTCAACATATTAGAAATATCCCAAAGCTCTACTATCAGGATGATCGTCAGAGCCTCCATGTACATGAAAAACAAAGACATTTATAAAGCACTGCAAATAACCACCTTTAAACAACATGTTCAAAAACTTGCCGCAAATTTCTTTAATTCACTTTCAAATATTAATAACCCAAATATTCAAAATCTAGAAGATTATCAACTACACCTAAATACGAAAAGACCCAGGAAAATTCTATTAGATTACAACCCACGTTAAACTTAATTTTAGCTCTTAATATTCAACAGCACTACCACCATTAACAAACTCCACCCATCACATATATAGTAACTTACACACAATCGCTGGCAGCCAATAGCAGCATCGCATCTACTCCCCAGTCAACCAATCCAAAAGCAAGATCTCCTCTTCAATCTCTCAGCTCAGCTTTTCTTCGACTCTGGGTTCTTCATTTCCACTGAAGTTCCTTCCACTTCCAATAGATGGCGCCATACTTCCTCCAACTTCATTCTACTATTTCTCAAAGACCCTCCAATAGAATATCAAGATATTTTCGACACTTCAACCTAGGAAGCACATCTCCAACATGAAAAATCCATCCTCCCAATGTATCATTTAAATGCCAGATTTGGGCTGGTGGAGCGCTCCGGGCGCCCATTGAATTTCAACGTCAACCTCAAAACGTAAAAGTGTTGAATAGTTTTAATTACGCAGTCTGCTTCTTTTTTCTTACTTTTTTTCTTCTTTTCTATTACTTTGTTATGATTTTAAGGATGTTTAAATTTAAAATTATTTGAAATTTTAATTATTTTTTTTTATCCTTTTTCAAATAGTAGTTCGATTTATTTAAGTAACTTTTTGTGTTATTTTTCATTAGAATTTCTTAACTATTGATAATAATATGTTTAATTTGATTTTTCTGTACCGTTTTAAATTTGTTTTGTCTTTTAATTCAGCGTTTTGCTCAAGTAAAGGATTTATTGATTATAATCAGTATTTTGTATGATTTTGCTGACACACACACACACACACACACACACACACACTCAGATAAATATATAAATATATATATTCCCCTTTTCATTATTTGGTTCCATCCAGAGTTACGTAACTGCAGACAGAAAGCGCCACCTGTTTCGCGGATTCAAGGCTGAGAGTGGCAGGAGACGAGACGTTGTAATGATGTGCAATTTTGTATCTAAAACATCAACGTAATTAACTTTGCCCACGTAAATATTTGTCCCTTACTAAAGATGTATTTAACAGTTTCAAACAATTAAGAATTTCAACAATTTAACAATTTCAAACACACAGAGGGACAAATTGTTGAAAATTCTTCTACACGAAATTGAAAATCAAATTAAGCTCTCTTATCAGAATAGAGAGAAATAATATCAAAATCAATTTAACGCTGAGAATTCTTTCATTCATTTCCTCACAACGATCTTATTTTTCGGCATTATAAAAGTTCTATTGACTCAAGCATTCATGAGGACAAAGGTCTTTATATTAATCATCAATCTATATATTTATATTAGAGAGCATAAGATTGTAACGTACATCATTATTAATAACCATCATTAACATTTGTGGGTGTTCGATCTCATTAATTATAGTAATTTGACTTCTATTACATAATAATAAATTAAAACTAATGCCGTAGGAAATAGGAGAAACATTCTAAAAGAAAATTTTAGTATACGGATACTAAATTTATATTTATGAACTTATAACGTCATTCATTTTGAGACATAAAGTGATTCATATAAACTCTGAATCACAAACACCAGTTTAATTTTAAAGCATTAAAATTGTTAAGCCCTGTCCATTATTCAGAATTAAGACTATTAAGCGTAGAACATATTGGTTTAAAGTTAGTTAAACTTAAACAGGAGATTTTCTAATTTAGTCATAGATATATTATATCCCTCTAACAATTGAGCAAGATTTACATATTCAAGAAAATGTCCTGATTCAGATATTGTGTAAAGCCGCACTAAGTTGCTATACAAGTCCTTTATTTCCCAACAAAGTGTGTTGCAGATGGTTAATGCAATCTCTAAAACTCTATGAACGACCTGAGTGTACATCAAAATCAGCTTAATCAACTATTTTAACCGCGCCTATTGTAAGTAAATTTAACTAACGGCCTTATTTGTATTGATAATTATCTATGGTATTCATGATAAGATTGCTTTACAAAGACATCATTTTACGTATGTCTAGAAATTAATGGTATTTACATTAGTATGACTGGAATTAAACACTGAGATTGTGTTAAATTAGTGGTAATGATGAAATCTTAGTTATATAAGTTACATTTAGGACCATAATGAATCCATTTGCTGTGATATTAGTACATATACATTTTGCATAATGTCGTTTTCCTTCCTATATTAATAGAATATGCATAACGATTTGGTATATTTAACTTGTTAAGCTATCTTCGCAGTAGAGAAGGGGATTATATTAAAGTATATTCATCACATACACTTTATTGTAGAGTACATAGTTTCTAGAATAGAATAATAATAAAGGAATAAAATTAGTGTATAATAATAGGCCACATTATTATTGCTGCTATTCACTATTCAAACAGACGTGCCCGCGGTAGCCTAGTCGTCATGACTTCTAATTCGTGGCCGATGGTTTTCGTTCAGTAGCGGCTCGATCCTTGGCCTCTAAAGACCTCCCCCCTGTGAAGCCAGGGCTGATGCACGTTAAATCTGTAAGGGCCCAAAGTCCACCCGTGACGTGGTGTGGATGTTAGGAGAGAGGAGTGCCAGCTCAGGTGTCGTCTTCGTCACTTGATCGTGGATCAAAATTAGATGCGTTGTATTAACCACTTGGTCGCTGAGCCCGTTTTTTGGCTGATTTACGTCGCTGGTTATATTGTCGTATATTTTCATCCTGTGAACGGAGAATGTTCTTTTTCGCTTCAAAAAAAAAATTTTTTTCAATCAAAAATTCATTTTTGGTGTTATTCGTCAAGAAGCTGTTTAATATGCAGATCCTCTTGTTGTGTTTCATTTTTACAACAACTAAAAGTTCGAAAGATATGAACTTTGTTCTGAGTGGGGTGGTGTTATTTAGAAATCCGTTGCAATTGCGAGAAGTACTTAAGCCCTTTGTCAGGATCGTCGAAATTTAACTTCGCTAAAACAGGGATAATTGATTAATGAATGCTCTCAACTTGACCATTACCAAGTGGTACACCCGTTGTTATGGAAATGTGTTAAATCAATTATTATTGGCAAAAACTTTCACATTCCGAAGATGTGAATGCACTACCTTTGTATGTGATGATTTTTCAAGGATTGCTAACTGTAGTTTGTTTCAGGGATAATTCCAAGAAGTCTGCTGAAGATGTAGATTTTACAAGCCAAATCCATACAAAATTTAAATAAAGCATCAACTACAGTAAAGAGATACTTACAACGTTTTTTGTAGAAGTTAAGTGTCCTAAAAAGTCGCTTTGTTAATAATCAAGAGGGCATCACCTTTTGGAAGGGAATGAATGAGTCATTCTTGTTTTCCAGATTTGCGGGATGATAAGATGTAAGGGATACAATTTGAAATTGTATCTTAAATTAATTTTTTTAATTTGAGGTATGTAAAATTTATGACAAACAATTGAATCTTATTTTGTGAAGCAAAAGAACCCTATGAATTACATCAAATACTATCTCTTTCTGCATCATTTGTGGGACTACTAGATGGTATCCTTATGGAATTTATGGAGAATTCATTTTTTTTTTGATAAATTTGTCGGAAGGTGTAGTATTAATCATTCATTTAATTTTAGATATGAATTCATCCTGATCTTGTATATTTTTATCTTCTGCCTGGCATTTGAGAAATACGAAGAATTGGATAGCTACTGAGAGCGTCAACATGTTTCATGTGTCTACCCCGTCTTTGACACATTTCGTATTTAAAGCTTTTTAACATCAATGTCCATCGACAGATTATAGCTGGTAGATGTTTTTTCTGCATCGTTTTTTGGAAAGCATCCTAATCTGTAACAACTTTAAATTAAGTACCTAATAAGTAGTCTTAAAATTTCTTAAGTGCCCCAATGACGGTGAGAACATCAAGCTCATGACTGGTACTTTTCTTATTGAACTGCAGTTTTTCGACTAAAATAATGAATGCGGTGAAATTTTCTATCATCCGATTTTTGTAACAGCACAACTTCAAAACTTAAAAGAGCTTGCTTCAGTATGCAGTTCTAATGGGCAATTGAAAATGTGAAGAACTGGGTTTTATGAAAAAATGTTTTTGAGTTCTTGAAAAGCAGCCGCTTGTGCAGAGCCAAAATTAAATTCGACATTTTCTCGATGGAGGTCACTTAATGATCTAGTAATAACAACAAAATTAGGAATAAATTTTCTGGAATACCACCCAAGGAAAAGTTGAATTTTCTTAGAGGTATTAGTTTGGGGAAATTTTTGAAAATCTTCTATTTTGGAACGTGCAGTTTAACTGCCCCCTTTTCAATGATGAAACAATCAATTCTAGCTTACGTTGCAAAAATGACATTTTTGTAGTTCAACTTAAGACCATAACCTGCAGCTGTTTAGTGAACTAAGCTTAATTCTTATAAACATTCGATTTTGTATTTTGATGTTATAAGAAGATCATCCATGTAAACAATAAGAACATTATAGCTAAAGAGATATCTAAAAATAGTTCAAACCATTGGTTACAAATCGTTGGAACTGTTTGTTAACCCGTTTGCTCCAAACGTATCACAGGCGATACGCTCGTGTTGGCTCTCATGTGTCCTGCGTATCACGGGCGATACGCTCCCTGAGTGTCTTTTACTGACCAGCTTATCAATAGAGATACACTCGATGAGAACGTTTTATTTGATTTTTTAATGTTACTATATGGCGTTACAATACCGCGAAATCTATATAGATAGGTTATTTGGAGAGTTGGCCTTGGTGATATGGGCTTGGATTTCACTTCTGGCAACCAGGGGGGGGGAATAATTGTTAAAAGCACTTGTTGCGGTGTCGAACTTTAAGTGTAATGACATTATTTAAAGGGTGCGTTTGCTTTTTTCTTTCTTTCTTGCCTACTTCTTAGAAGTTCGAAGAATAATTTATGACCCTTTATGGTGGTTAGGGATTTTGGTAGCAGATGTTCTCAGCTGTTCGTTCCATTGGGTTGGTTTTTATTTGTAGCGACAGTCATGACGAAAAGAAAGTATTTATCTGATACAGAGATTTTCGAAATAATGAATGAATTTGAAAGTAATGTTAGCGAAAATAATCTAAATCTGTACATAGACATTAAAGTAGAAAAAAAAATTAAGATGTGCCCTTTGCTCAAAATCTTGCGTGAAGCGTCAAAATATGTATGTAAGACATGTGACGTTGTACTATGCTTTGATTTTTTTTTATAAATATACCATACAGCAAAATAAGATTTATCTTTTATATCTATATATTCCCTATAATGGTACATCATTACACCATGAAATTTATGTAACATATGAAACTATATTTTGTATTTTTTTAAAAATATGATTATTTATGTAATTTTGTGTATAAAACATTCAATTTTTGATTAAATTCTTTTTCTTTTGTATATATTAAGTTTAATTTATTTTAAATAATATATGTAAATACCAAAATATTTTAATAAATAGCCGATTTAGAGGAATTTTTTTCACGAATTAGGGTTAATATCTAAAATCGTCTGGGCACAGCATAACACTCCGCGGTAAGAAGGCATGGGCCCAGAGAAGCACTTCTTTTTTCTCCCTCCGATAGCGAAAGGGTTAAACCAAATGGAACACGTTAAAACTCGTATTGTCCTTCATGGGTTACAAAAGAGGTATATTATGTGTTGTGGGGTCCATAGGTACACGAGAAACTCCAAAAACTTTATCTTTATCTAATGCTTCTTCAATTAGTGGTAAAGGAAACTTATCTTTGATCAATTCTCAATTAAGTTTGCGGTAATCAACATAAAGTCTGTAGTCTTCACTTTCCTTTTTACGTAAAACATTCAGTGCAATATAATCAGAACAGCTAGGCTTAATAATTCCATGATTTAACCAGTCTTAAATTTGATTTTCAATAAATTTCTGTTCTGTAAAGGATAGTTTTCTGGAACGTAGGCTTCGGGGATTACATAGCGTAATACAATTGTCATCTTAATTTCGGTATATTTAACATTATGGGGTTTGTGGGAAGTAACATTGTTTTGAACTTCCTTACGAATTTAGGGGTTTAAAATGTGTGAAAGATCAAATAGGAAAGGTTCGGCTTTGTGAATATTAGGAAAATTAACAAAAATTTCATTATCATTACTATTGCACAAATGAATTCCAGCTTTATCAATTGTAAATGAAATTTGTTGCAAAAACTCTATTCAATTAACCACATCAAGAGGAATCATATCTTTTAATATATGAATTTTAACCGGTAAAACATTATTTTGAATTTCATTGGAATACTGAAAGTAAACAATGCTTTTTTTCTGTGTCTCGACGAATTCTTGAATATGTCATTTGAAACCGATGCATTTGTGGAGAACTAAAATATACGTAATGGTTATTCAAAGGCATTTTTTTCCATTGTTGGAAAAGCAATATATAGTGACAGTATCAATTAAGTCAAATAAGTTTTCTAAGATGCTTCATTTGTAATCTATTGCAACAAATACACATTTTTAGCAAAATTAAAATTATGGTATTGGAAAATACCTTGGTAATGACTTTTTCATTAGAAAGGGGGTGGATGTGGGTGCATTTTACTATTTGTGTTGATATGCGTAATATATGGCTATTAGCAATGAACATGAGCAAATTGATTCTGAAATGAACCGTTACTGTTCTATTCAATCAATTATTGAAATATTTTTTTACGTGTGCAGCAAGTGAATGAGAAATGAGATTCAATAACTAGTTCTATTGATTTTGTTAATATTTATTTTGCCTTTAACTAATAAATTGCACAAAAAAAATTATGTATTTATGATTCAAATTTTTTATTTAATTTTCATTTAGGAAAAATACCAAAATGTCAAGAAAAATTAAGAATCTCGGAAAACAGTTTTATTTCAACATTAGCATCTAGATATTTATGACATTATGAAACTGTTACATTTCCGTGATTTTTTGTTAGTCTTTCATTTTTAAAATTAAATTTTCTAAAACGAATTAATGCAGTATTATTCATATTGTACTGTATTGAAGATTATTAATAAAAATGACTTGTTTTCCGGACATCACATTTATTTGCGCACATCTTTTCAAACATAATTTTAGAACACAATTTTACACAAGCACCACTTTTTCAACGTTCATCTATACCTCTATGGAACCAAACTCAATACTAAATTTCATATCCGTTGCCAGTAAATTATCTAAAATCAAAACTATGATCTGGTGTTGCCAAAGAAATACCTTAATAAAGAATATTGAAAAAGGTATTACTTTAAGTTTAAATCGTCTGCTTTTAAAAGTAGAATATGAAATGTCTTAAATAAAGTATCACATTAGATTAAATCGTCTGCCTTTAAAAGTCGAACACATAAATCTTAAAAAAAAGTATCACATTAAATTAAATCGTCTGCCTTTATAAGTTGGACACATAATATCCTAAAAAAAGTATCACAATCGTTTGTTTTTAAAAATTGAATATGTCACAATATTTTAACACCATCTTTGCAAAATGTATTCTGATGTCTTGAGAGATAGCTTAGATGAAAAAAAAATCCTACCTCTTTGATGTTTCTCTAAAGCGCAATTAATCAGGTAATGATTGGTATAACGTTGGATGTAAATATGTTATTGATCAATACACTTATGTGCATGCTTTGAACTTTACAATTCATCCAAAACACTTGAGCCGCGACACTGTATGGCTTAATGTTAATTTTGTGAAAGGAGAAGTTCATTCACAAATAAAATTTAATTTTACATAATATACATTGCGTGGTTATGGATATCTCGATGTGACGAAGTACGACAGCCGATATTTCATATGTCGCAAACTTATGACATTAATACTCTGGTTTAATGTTATATACTAATGGACAAAAAATTTAATGCACCAAGAAGGAGTCGTCAAAATGAAACGAAATTTTACATACGTAATGACTACTTTGATATAAGTAAATGATTAGAAAATCAAAGAAAAAGGATCATTCATTTCAGAGAAAAAGGCAAAAGAACGGAGGATTTAATACCCTGTTGAACCCCCTGTAGCGATAATGCACGATGCGATACGATCAAATATTGAGGCATACAAGTTCTGCATGATGTCTTGAGACATTTCGTTCCATATTTGCTGTAACCTAGCCTCTAGTTCGTTCACACTCGAAGGATGCCCAACTCGCCATCCCAAATGATCCCAAATATACTCGATTGGAGACAAATCTGGGGATCGGGCAGGCCAGGCAAGCGTAGTAACAGTACGGAGACAGTCTTGCCGTGTGAGGTCGAGCATTGTCTTGTTGATATATGGCTCCTGGGAAACGTTGCATGAGTGGCAACACATGTGGTTTCAGGATGTCATTGACATACCGCTGGGTTATCATGGTGTCACAGATCCATACTAGGGATACCGTGTATTGTAGGCAATGGCACCCCATACCATCACATCAGCTGTGGGAGCGGTGTGTCGCTGTAAAGTAAAGGCAAAATTGAGGCGTTCACCTAGGGGTCTCCATACGCGAACACGATTGTCATCACAGCAGAGATTGAATCTGGATTCGTAGCTAAAGACCACCTGGTTTCATTCCGCTGCAGTCCAGTTTTCTCGTGTGCGGCACCACTCCAAACGGAGGCGTCGTGGGTGGGTGTCAAGGGCAGCAGACGTAATGGGCTCCTCGATCCCAAATGTCCTTCAGCAAGGTGCCTTCGTATGGTTCGAGAAGACACTGGGTCCCCTATAGAAGGTGCTACCTATACTTGGATGTCAGCTATAGCAGCAGTTTGCTAAACACGTGCATTTCTTAAGATGTGGCGGTCATCTCGAAGACTGGTCTGTCGAAGGCGTCCTGAGACTGGTCTTCGCGTAAATGACATCTCTCGGATCCACTGATTTCAACACCTCCTCACAACACAATCAGAGTGGCCTAATTGACGATCTATTAGCCAATCTGACCACCCAGCTTCCATCATGCCCATGACTCTCCCCCTCTCAAACTGCGACAGCTGCTCATATCGTCTTCGAAAACAGTGTAATGGCATGTCTACCTCAGTTTCTCTTTTGTAAACGATTCAGCACACTCAAACAAGCTTTGGTTACCTGTTTTATACTCCATGGAGAACGATGTTAAACGCCCTCTACCGGCTATACTTAATGAGCAATCACGCTGCATTTCTAATCATTTGCATATCTCCTTGACATGTACCTTCATGTCAAGTTTCGTTACAATCCAGGAATTATTTCTTGGAGCGTAATTTTTTTTGTCCATGAGTGTATTTTGTCATGGTAGTGGTCCTTGTCATTTGACCAATCGTGAAACCTACGGAATCATTCGTATACCTTAAAGCAGTGATGTGCAAATAGTCGCATGCTGGCAACTAAGAGTTTCGTGAGCTCTGCTAAGACAGTCACAATGATCTGCCGTGAATTGATACTTCTTTCCTCTGCAAAAAATCAATCAATAGAAAACAATGTCTACTTGCAAGGCAAACATGTGAAAACAATTGTTATCATTTCCCATTATCAATAAAAATCGAAAGTTAAAACAGGAAGTTCTGCTATGATTGTGGATTATTAGTAAAGTTTAAAGGGAGCGGACACAAGATGACTTCAGTTTTAATCGAAAATTGAGCAAAATTCAATTAGTTTTCTTATTCCGTCGCGGATGATATTTATATAGCAACGAAAGAGCCGTAACTTAACTTATTGACTTACAGTCAGATCATATTATGAAAGAAATATTTAATGTGACATTAATTGTTTTGCAAATTTTTGTCTGCTGAAAAACTTCCGTGTATAAAGAAATTTGCTGTAAATATTCTCTAAATTTGAGTCTAGCTATATTTGTTAGCAAACATTTTTACTTGAAGATTAAAAAGAATAAATATAGATGCTCTTTAATAGATATTAACCCGCAGTATGTGATTAGAATTTCAATAACAAATATAACTCCTTGTTTCAAAAAATGTTTTTGAAAAATTTGATATGTACATTTGTCTCATTAAAGTTATTCTAAAATTAAATTTTCTTTCAGCTTTAGATAAAATGAAATTAATATACAAGAAATACAGTAAAATTACCATTATATTATTTAATTTATAATTAGTGACTTTTATGGTACATTTCATACATTTTCTGAAATGAAAAATTAAATAATGAATGCAATCATTTTAAAAGATACGACCCAGCACTAGACACCGCTTTTAGAAATTGTCGCCCGAGAAAAAACTATTTCCCAGACGACCTTATAGAGTCACGCTAATTAAGCCACACTTTGAAACACCTAGATTGTTGTAATGTTATGAATCCGATTGCCACTTTCAATTTGTACTTTCCTTTGTTAGAAACTTTATGACCGTTCTTAAAACCATTCATGTAAAAAGGCCAGTACCTTTTTCGTTTTTTACATTTTTCTGTATTTCACTTGATGTGTGTGTGTCATCAAATTTTCAATCGTTAATTTAACAAACTTCCCATCAAACTAGGGCTCTTAAACTTTGGGAATCGTTCTTACTCGCCTAACAATGCTATATTTAGATATTGGCGACATGTTTTAATTAATGTTTCAATATTTTTTAATAAACATTGCCACTATATATAAACGTTTTTTTTTTATCTCGAATTATTTGTAGGTAGGCTTAGTATCTCATTGGACAAGTATTAAGAAATTTACATTGTTGGCAAACTAAACAAACATTTCTACTTTTGCTTTGTTTAAAAACCTTTGTTTTTGACTATTAGTTCTTATATTATTACAACAATGAAATCTACATTTAATAAAACTAAAACATCCATTGTTTAAATTCAGTTAGACTTTTGATTTCATTACTATTACACTAAAAAAGAGACTTTACGAAAACTGCAAGTTTAAAAGTAAAACATATATTTCCAGTAAGTATTTATCAAGCTACTTATTTTCACACCTTTAAAACTCAGAAATGATCTGATATTAGTTTTGGAACATTTTCCGGAGAGTCTTAATTTTTGTTAATAAAATGATATGGTAATTAGAAATTTCTCTTTCGACTCAAACAATACGCTATGAAAACTATTCTTGTGTAACTTTTTTTAAAATTTAAGCGACTATAAGGTCATAAAATATGCATTTATAGGTAAAATTTATTTAATTCAAAAAATGTTCTTCGAAAGCTTACAGTTACCTTAAATGATAAGAATATGAATTTAAAAAAATGAATCAGAATGGGAATGAAATATTGCTCTATAAGAAAGATTTCAAATAAGGATTAAAAGCTTTTGTGCATTAATAATAATTATTTGGCCCTATATTTTCCATCATAGAGAACAAACTAATATAAAATTAATTTATATTAGTTATATTAGAAACGTATGTAAAATTCTTTAAAATATGGATTGAAATAAATTTTTACATTAATCTTAAGTTTCTTAAAGATATACGCTACAATTTCTCTCATTCATATAAACTTCTGGTATATTTTCAGATTTCTTTCTAATTGAAACAAAATGGGAATTTGGAATATTGTTATCTTTCTCTTGCTGTCGGTGACGGTACTAAATGAATATATTGAAACTTGCACAAATCCTAGCATTCAATCTTTACTCAATATAACTACCATATGCTACCTAATTTTTAAAATTGCTGAAATAAAACTTAAAACTGATGAAGCAATCAATGGAAATACTAAAAAAGAATCTAAAAATCAAACAATAGTTCCTGGAAAGAAATTATATTTCACCACTTCTACTCAAACTGAACAATATAATACAAGAAATGAAGGGGAGCAAACTAAATATCATCAAACCGAAAGCTCCACCCAGACGGAAAATCTGAAAGAAACCAATAACATGGAAATGAAATGTAAACAAGAAAATAGCCCCATTCAAACAATATTTAACGAAAAGAAATTATGCTTCACCACTTATACTCAAACAGAACAAAATATTACAGCAAATTCCGGAAATCAAACTAAGTATTACTTAACCGAAACCTGCACCCAGACGGAAAACCTGAAAGAAACCAACAGCATGGAAACGAAATATAATACAGAAAATATCCCGTCGCCGGCAGCAATTGAGATTAAAACGATAACAAGAGAGAGCAAAAATGGAGAAAATAATTATCAGCAAAACACAGAAATATTTGCAGAAAATTTAACAAATTCTAATAGTACCAAAACTCCATTTCTCAACGTCTCAAATCTTAATGAAGAAGACAATTATTTCTCTTTATCATCCCTGACTGTAAAATCCTCAAGCTCAAATTCGGATGCACCTGTTCAAAAGAATAAAAAATCTGTTTGGAAAAAATTAAAAAAAATCGTCAAAAAAATTAAAACTTCGTAATCAAAAAAATATGATAAAATGTTATAGACAAACTATAATTATAAAATACCAAATATCTATATAAACAAAAAATAGTTAACAATAGAATGAATTCCTCGAAATAAACTTAAAAACAATAGAATATTCCTTTCGGAAGAGATCTGTGCCTTTCATATTCAACTCCAGAGTTTGCCTGTTCTTTTTAAGGCGCCTTCATAAGTGTCACGAGGGCTTTTGAAGAAGAGTGTAATGGTTCTGAGTCCAGGACAAGGGACGGTTACGATGCTTCATATGGCAACCCACCCATTTATCTAATCTCTTCAGGATGTGCAGTCCTCACACATTTATCGTGCCTTCGTTCCTCTGCGCGCCGGTCTTCGGAAGTATCAGGGTGCGACACCTCGAAACAACGGTCAAAACGCCGCCCGTGAGCGGGTAATCATGGCCATTCATCGACCGCGGCCGCACATTACTCGTGAGATGGTTGTGGCTGAAGAGGAGTGTCTGGGGAGTTGGAGTGAGGAGAATAGGGTTATGTTGTTCACGCGAACGAGTTTTGAGCGACAGAAAACGAGGGAGTGCTGAGATACCTTTCAAGGGAAGGAAGGCCGCATGTAACGAAGAGAAAACAATGAGTTTTGTTGTCTTGATGTCATCAACTTTTTTTTTTATGAAAATAGTTCTTTTTCAAATATTTTCCCTTAAAAATTCTAAATTTTTCCACATAATTCAAAATTTTCAGCAAATAAAAAAAGGTATTTCAAATTACCGTATGGTATTTAACGTTCATTTAAAGGTACTTAAATATACCTTACTTTAAATAAATTTTTAAAAGGTATTTAATACCTTGTTTATTGTACTATGAAGTATCTTACAATTTTCTTCGAAAATAATATATCATACCTTACTTATTTTCTCCCCTATAACATTACATTAAAACTACATTATTCAATAACATCTCAATAATTTCAAAAAAATAACTTCCATAGTAAATCTTCCTTTCAATAATATCAAGATATTATGAAATTCACAGCCGTCTCTTCATTCCGTCCTGCTTTCCTGTTTCTGAGCAGATGTTTGAGTAGTTCTTCGCTCTCTCTCTCTCACAACTCGTCCTCCCGATCAGCGTCTCACCTTCTCTTGCTTTCACTCCTGCGAGAATCCTCTTCTAACACTTTCCTCTCTCGAGTAATGCGTGGCTGCGGTAGGCGTGTGGTTGTGGTCGCGAGCTCATGAACGGTGTTGTGTCCATTGAGTCATGGGGTCAAGTCCTGATGCCTCTGTTGAAACGCCGTGTTGAGGAGCTGATTTAATTTGAATATCTGAGGTTTCCACGTCCTGACGTTGGGATGATTTGGAACCTAGATGGGTGGTGTCCAGTATGTATCGTTTGTTCCGTCCTTTATCCCGGGTTAAGAAATTCGATGACCTTTGTCATAAGCCCTAGTGATGATTCAAAGTGCTCCGTAAATATAACAAATTGTCAAGCTTTGGAGTAGAATGGAAAAAACACGTATCTTTGAAGAAAGGAACACTACAAAGCCTCCAACAAATGTCTCTTCTTCAGGCTACCCTTCATACAACTAATTTACCTAAAGATTTAAAATATATAATAATTCTTAACTTAAATTTTCAATTCTTACTAATTTCTATTGATGCATCACTTAACAATAGCAATTATATACTTGGCATTCACATTTACAATTAAGAAAAGTTAAAATAAACGTAATCTGGCAATAGTTCCTCTCAAACACTATCCTTAAAAATAGTTTGTCTATAAAAAATCATAAAAATGTTATGAATAAAAAAACAAAAACAAAAATCTGTACAAAGAATTTTATCCAAATTTTAAATTTATTTAAGAAAAAAGTGATCAAAAGTTTATATGTACCTTACATTTTCTAAATTCTACTCAAATTCTAAACTCAATAAAGTATTCCATATCAATTGCGTGTTTTGTTTTTTTTTATTGTATTTGAAATTGAAGTTTCTTAAATTAACATATTAGATCTCGATTATAAGCATTCTCATGAATACAACTTTCTTTGATACTCGAATATTCAAAACCATTAAAGAAATAATCAACGGACATTAAAATATTTACTTTATTATTGAAATAAAGATTTTTTAAGTATTGGAAAACATAAATAAGGATTGGAATCAAATATGAAATAGAAGAATGTATACAATATTAGTTATCGTAAGTAAAACAATTTACTTTAAGAGTTGACATTTTAGTGTAAAAAGCATTTAGTGTAAGAAATGTACTACATTTACTACATTTAACCTTTTAGTATAAAAAAAAATTCCATTTTTATTTAAATTAACTTTTAACTATTTGCTACATTTACCTAAAACTCTTTTTGTGAGTGATTCACTTTAATACTTGGAATTATTCATCAATATCATATATATATATATATATGAAAGAAAACAATAGTATTGCATAGTATTTTAACGCAGTGTTTAATCAAACCTTCAAAATTTAATTTAATTACATATTTTAATAAATTAATGTCTTTCACAATATTAAGATGCTTTTACACATTTTAAGCAGACATTCTTTATCTTTTACGCATGGCAAAATTGACTCATTTCGTAAGGTTTATTTTGAATGGAACGTTTCGAGAATCAAATTTCTTTTGGAGACGACATCATGTATACATGTCAATTCGGAAGTGTCATAATAAACACTTTGAATGTCAAAAGAAAATTCATTTATCATTATTTCGCACATCATACGTACAATTAATATAGAGTAAGTTAATTGTTGGATGAACATCTTCGTGGAGGTCGTATAAATCAAAAATATAGATAGGCAATTTCTGTCGGATAACATTATTCATATCTTAGAGAAAATGAATAAGAGAAAAATACTAAATGAGTTTCCCACGACAACTCGATTTCTTAAGACTAATTCATGGTTGTCACATAAAGTTCGGTAATTGTTGCTTCTATAGTGATTTATGCATGGAATTTCACTTGAAGACGTAGATTCTGACTTGGATAGGTTTAAAGAACTCGGAAATAATATCCAATTATTAAACATTATTCAAAATAATAGTTATTTATTAGAAGTAAATTCAGGAAAAGTTAAATTGTTATTTGAAACAATAATAATGTTTTAACAAAATTATTATAAAAGCAACAATTATTATTGAAACCAAGCATATTTGAAATTAGTTGATTATAACCATTATAACCGTTGAGACCTTTATTTTCTTGCAACTTTTGTGAGTTTTCTCATCTGATGAAGTATATGCCTGGATTTGTCTCCTTTTTTTTGTCCTTCAAAATCTTCTTGGCAAATTTTGCACGTGATGATCGCCATATTAAGCTAAAATTCCACAAATATTAAAAGGATGAAAAAAGTGGGACTTGGTTCTAGGCTCTTTATTGATTGCTTAAATAATGTTACTGGTTTTTGTGAATATATAACATAATTAAATTTTCTTACACAATTTGGAAATCACTAAACTTTTTCGAAAGCTGAATAGTAATTTCAGTTTTATATTTTTTTTAGTTAAATGAAAAATATATCTTTATATTATTTGAAATACTTAAACTTTTTGGAAGACAAACTCGTCCGAAATGTAGTATATGTCTAAATATCAAGCTCCATTTTTTTGTTAACTTAATATTTGTGGCATTTAACATGACAGTTAGCATGAGCGGAATTCGGCATGAAAATCTCTATCGTTAAAAAAATGAGACAAATCTGCGAATATTCTGCATTTTGGCAGAGTTGTCTTCTAAAAGGTTCAAATATTATAAGTTATAATTTTTTTTCATATGATTCAGAAAATGTAAATCTAAAATTACTATTAACTTTTTGAAAAATTAGTGACTTCGAAATAGTGGAAACTAATTTAATTATGTTATATATATTCACAACCACCAGTAACTAACTTTAAACAATCTCTGAATCAAGAGAATAAAAAATATATTTATTAAATCTTGGGCACAATAAATGTGGTAACATTGTTAGCAGATTTTTATAGCAATATCTAAAGGTGCGTAATATTTTTAGTGAATTTATTCGATGACAATAATATAAAATCTTTTTTTAGTCAATGCTATGATGACAAAAGACAGTGACAAATCGTACCATATGTAGAGTAACAGTAAAGTAGGATCTCATAGGTTTTCGTTGAAAGTATTGGTGCATTTTGTTTCTTCTTTGCCGTTAAATGTGCTGAAATAGACCCAACCGACAGTAATAATTATTAATTTCGAATAACACCTTATGGGTTTTCTTTCAGCACTATTCATGAGAACTGTTTCAACCTTTCAGACAAACGTTTCATTCTCTCCTAAGGTTGAACTATTACATTTTCATCTGGTGTAGACAAATCGAAAATTATTCGTCCAACAAGAAAATTGAAACGATTTTCTTCAAACGGATTCGTACCAAAAGAATTCCAAGAAACCAACAGAAAAATTTTCTCAAAAAAACTGCATACATTTTATACCTTTTTCCCTATGTACTATTACATTTAATACAGTAAAACAATCTCAACAGCTTTTAAACATGCCTAAGACACATACAACGTCAGCTGCAAGACTTGATAAAACTGCCGCACTTCTCTTCCAATACTACATGAATGATTAATTTACTTTTCTTCTTGCAGAAATTAATTGCTTAAGGGTCCTCTCTAAAGCTCATTTTGATTTCGTGTACGTATTGTTAATACTGTGGTTTTTCTGCTACTGTTCTCCTAAATCTATGCAATTATAACTATTTGAATAAAAAAATATCAAAAATAACACAAAATAACGGATGTTTTCACGGAATTACATTTTTCCATCTTTTTATGAAAATATTTTAAAATAGTTTTTAAAGATCAGAAAACCCACAAATAAATGATTAAAATAAAAATAAAATATTTTTAAAACTGAGAGTAAAAAATTCATTTCGCTTAAATCTTCATTACTGCTTTTGTCTTTCGGAGACTTCTCCATTCAAATAGTTAATACAGTATAAATTTGAGGACGAAAGTAGAATTCCATAGGATTAACATTACTTTCACTAACTCAAAATAGCTGGTAGACGGGAGCTTTAATTGTATCATATGAAAAGTGCTATTTGGAAGAAACAAACGTTATTTTACACATAATACAATAGACTATGCATTGGCCATCATAATATAACATATATTTAACAGACGATTATTATATAAAAAGTATATGTTCAAAAACAAAGAACGTATAAATATTATTTATAATATTTTCAGCAATATTCTTCTTGAAGAGTAAAAATGCAATGTTCTCTAATTTCATTCACTGGAATCTTCATAAAAAATTATGCTCGCCATAACGTCAGTTCAGTTTAATGAATATTCTGAATCATAGTAGTTTATCTAACTACATTTTCTTTCCGAGTGAGAAACACAGCACTTCTTCCAAAAATACTAATTAACATAAACAATAAATTCATTAAATTAGATTCCTCTATTGTCATCAAACACGCTATAAAGTTAAAATCCATACCTGCATTGATTATAATTCAATGCAGAAAAAATGCAGGAAAAAGAAATAAAGTATAACATAATAAAATCATTTAGTGACTTTATCAGAAAAGTTGTACAAAGAGCAGTTGGTTTTCTAACTTTTAGGGGTGTAAAAGTGTCACCAAAATTTTCAAAGGACATGATGAACAACAGAGAATAATTAAAGGGTAAGTATAGTTATAATCAATTTATTAGAAACTGAACATTTGTACATTGGATGAATTTTAGAAAAATATTTTAATTTCGTAAGACAGACGATTTTGAGTGTACAAAAATCAAACGCGTTTGAGAATTATATTGTAATGTTTTTGAAATTTCAGATGATGAGAGAGAAAGTATTTTCGTTGAAAATATAAGTAAAGTTATTTTTTTCTATTTTCCAGTTTTATTGAAAATACGGTTACATTTCTCTTGACATACATTTAAATTAATAATTCATCGTTTGCTTTAATTTTAATATAATCATAGAATATTGTTAATATCTTTAATACTTTATTGTCTACTTCAATTTTAATTTCTTGGTTCTAATTTGAGTTTTATTTCATAATCTTTTATTTCGATAATTTTTAATGTAACATTTTGCTCCATTTTTGCATTTTATAGTGTTCTGAATTTTTTGTGATTATTTATTTAGCATAAGTAGTTTTGAGAAATAAAATTATAAGAGCGTTTGTGTGTGAAGAATCAAGTACTCATATCTATTTTTTTGTTGAAAAAGAGCCTAAAATAGTTTTCTATCGAAAATATTTATCATTATGACCAGAGAATGCGACAGTTTAGAACTTAAATTTTTGCGATTGTATATGAACCAGTTTTGGTTTACTTGTTGTAATTACCATTTCGTAGCAAATAACTTTTATTATGATGCAATACCAATAATTTACATAATAAATATGGTAAAAATTGAACTATAGCTTTCATTTTGGTAACTTAGTTTTCATAGTACAATTTCCGAAGAAATATTAACACAATTGGAATGGGAGAAAAAAGAAGATAAGTTTGGATTGAAATACATGTTTAGTAGAATATGTGCAAATATTTTACAAACATATCTTGTGACAATAAATCTGAATAACCCATAGGGGAAAAAAGGTGAAAATTAAATGAGTGATATAAAATGAAAAATAATGCAATGTAATACAAAGGTAATTCAAAGCGAAGTCAAATTATAATAATTCCAAACAGAGAGGAACACGCTTTCTTTCCTTAACATGTCAAGAAATGGGCAATTTCTTTTTAAAGTTATTCTGTCAAACTTGACGCCTTATCTCTGTGTTGCATAATTTGATTCTATTTTTAGCCTCAAGTCATAGAATTCCATTAAAATTTAAGTTATTAATTAATCAGTTTAAAAGACAATGAATAAGGTGCAGAATTCACTGAAAAATACAGATAAGGCGATTATAACTTTTGAAAAAACAAATGATGAGAAATAAGCAAGAGATTGAAATAAAAAAAACATTTTTTTGTTACCTCTTTGTTACTTTGAAAGGTTTTGAAAACAAACACATAAAAATGTAGATGAAATTACATTCATTGCAGAGTGATCCTAAATAAGATGTTACATATAATTACGTTGTTTAATAAAGGTTAACCCTTTCAAGGGCGGTGGTATAATTTTTGTACCACATATATTTAGCACCCTAGAAATCTCTGTAAAATACCGTTTTTTTCACACATTTATCTTCAAATGATAGCTCATATTGTTATATACTTAAATTAGAGGACACAGCACCGCAGAATGATTATAAAAATCACTGTTTTGAATCTAATGAAAGTTCCTAACAAGTGCTTGTTTTATCCCTTACAGAACTCAATTGGCTAAAATATTGTCGAAATCTTCGGGGAATCTCAATAAAATCGAACTTAAGGCTATATTGAATAGATTGGTGGAAGTTAAAATAATTTCGAAGTTATCAAGCAAGCCTATTTCGAAGTCGAAAGTGGTGATGACTTTAATGAAGTTGAACCGATATTATCGAAAATCGATGAAGATATTCAGGAATTTCCGGTAAGTGGGAAACTGTACATTTATCAATTTAGCGAAACTAACAAATGTAAAGTTGAAGAAAATAGTAGTGCGTACGATGTAAATAATGTTGGATTACCTGAAATTCCATTACCTCGATTCGGCGGACAATATAGTAGTTGGAATAATTTTAAAAGTCAATTTCAGAACTTAATTCAAAATAATCCGAAATTATTGGATTTTCGAATGCTTTATTATTTAAATGATTCTCTTAAATGTGCGACAAAGGAAGTGCAGTCCCTAAACGATAGTTTCGAATCCTTGTTTAAAGCTCTTGCGCTTCTGTATGAAAATACCAAACTTATTATTCATAGTTATATACAAAGCATTATTTAGTACAAGCTATTGATGAAAGAAAATTCTCAATCCTTCGTCTATTAACAGATCCTTGCAAAAAAATATCCGTTCATTAGAGGCATGAAAATTTTAACGCAATAACTTTGTCGATATTTTGTTAATTAAATCAATTTGTGCAAATTAGATAGAGAAACAAACAGTTTCAATTAACAGTTAATCCTCATAAAGTACCTACTTGGAAAACATTTTTGAATTTCTTGGAAAAAAGAAGTGAAATTTTAGAAAATTTAAATCATTCTACAAGTTTGGATTCAAAACCTAAGTTATTAAATACTAATTAATTACAAAAGGAGTTCCTGTTCATCTTACTAATCGAAAACCTTTTTAATACAATCTGCTTCGCAAGATTGTATACTTTGTAAAGATAGTCCTTCTCTATATAAATGTTAATTGTTCTTAAAAATGAAAGCATTTGAATATTTCAATTTTTGTAAATCAAAAATTCGCAGCCTTAATTGTTTGAAATTTCATTTAGAATGAATTATTGGCAAATTATCATTGACTCTAGAAGAATTCCTGACTGTAACTGTTAAAACTGAGTCTGAGGGAATTCAGAATTCGAGACCTATCATTCCCCTTTCAGCTTAAATTGAAAAATTGGAAGTTTTAACACGGGGTCACTTTCTCATCGGAAGAGCTATTAGTGCAATTTTTGAACTAGATTTATGTTCTGTAAATAACAAATCAATTAAAAAGTCCCTGGCCTGACACATAGATAACGCTACTAGAATTAAATCCATATGTTTTTAGTTATCCCTAACCCTCAAAAGATGTGTGTATAAATTTGACAGCTGTCGGATCATTAGTTTGTGAATTATAGCATTTTGAGTGAAGCAGTCTATTACAGAGATACTCTCGCGTTTGCTCTCCTGTGCCCAGCGTATCATTTTAGATACGCACCGAGAATGCCTGCTGCAGACCAACGTATCAATAGAAATATGTTCGATGAGAAAGTTTTATTTGATTTTTTTTAATATTACTAGATGACGTTACAATACTGCGAAATCTGTATAGATAAGTTATTTGGAGTGTTGACCTTGGTGATATGAGGTTAGATTTCACTTCTGACTTTTAAGAGGGGTGTAATTCTTAAAAGCACGTGTTGCGGCGCGAATCTTTAGATGTAATAACATGATTTAAAGAGTGCACTTGCTTTCGGAATCGTTTTTTCATTCTTACTTACTTCTTAGAAGTTCCAATGAGATTTTATGGATGTTTATGGGGGTTAGCAGTTTTGGTAGTAGGTGCTTTCAGCTGTTCGTTTATTTCATTAGGTTTGTATTTGTAGCGACAGCCATGAGAAAAAGAAGGTATTAACTGAGATTTACGAACTGATGAATGAATCTGATAGTGATGTTAGTGAAAATAATCCAAATCTGTACATAGTCGTTGAAGGGAAAGAAAGGGCGAAGATGTGCCCTTTGCTCAAAATCTTGCGTGAAGCGTCGAAAGTTGACAAAATATGTATGTAAGACATGTGACGTTGTACTATGCATTGAAGAATTTTTTTTTTTTTTTATAAAAAAAACATACACCAAAATAAGATTCATTTTTTATATCTTAATGTTCCACGTAATAGTACATTATTACACCATGAAATATATGTAGCAAATGTAAGTATATTTTGTATTTTCTTAAGATATATGATTTCTTATGTTGTAGTAATTTTATGTATAAAACATATAATTTTCGATTAAATCTTTTTTTCTTTCGTGTATATTAAGTTTAATGAATTTTAAATAATATATGTAAAAATCAAAATATTCTAATGAATAGCCGATTTTAGAGGAATTTTTTTCGTGAATGAGGCATAATATCTAAAATCGCCTGGGCACAGCGTGACACTCCGCGGTAAGAAGCCGCGGGCTCAGAGGAACATTTCTTTTTTCTCCGTCAGTCAGTGAAAGGGTCAATAAGTTTGCATAATAGTTGTACAACATCGTCATCGTTCGTTTAAAGCATATTTACACGTCCCACACGTATCCGCCACCTAAGGTGAGCTTTTTTTTTATTATTATTAAATTACTCATTTAAATGAAAGAATTAAAATTGTACGATGAAATACAGAAAAATGGTCTATAGAAATGATTTTCGATATCAAAATTGAAGGAAACGATAAATTATTAAATTAAAAATATTAAATGTAAATGTAATTAAAAATAAAACAAAATATAAAATACTAATTTGAATATGTAACAGCTACATGCAATTAAAAGTATTGCAAATGAAAAATTATTAAATTGAATATGTTTGAGATAAATGTAAATAGAAATGAAACAAAGATAAAAAAAATTGAAAAGTTATCTGGTACGCCCAAACGCTTCACCTAAAACAATAGCCCCTTGGATGGATAATAAAAAATTATCACCGCTGTGCGTGCCTACGAAAAGACAACAAACAAAAGTGCAGGGGAAAAAAGGATTTCTCAAAAACAAAACTATTACAAAAAATAAAATCTAATGAAGCAAAGACTGAGGAAGGGTCTTCACAGGCATCTGAGATAGAAATGGCCGGAGACAGCATATTAAGGACTTTTTGTTGTTGATAGACATGAGACTTGCAAACGATAATTGATATATAGTGTTAGTATCAGATAAAAATAGACGATAAGTTGCCAACAATTGAGGGATGACAGTAGGGGTTCTTTGTCTCTAAAGTTTAACTTTTTGAAAGAATCTAAGTAAACTAAGATGTAAATCATTAAAGAAAGGTTTACAAAAGATACAATACAGCAAAGAGTAACCCTCTTTGTAAGACGAACAGAAAACTTATCGCTGCGGCATCAAATGTAAATTTTGAAAGAAAAGATGATTCCTTCTAACCTGAAAAGATCTAGGAATACCGCTTTAGTGGTGATTAAAAAGAAAGAAAAAATAATTAAGTATACATCCCATAAATACTTCAGAATAAGGAGAGCTGACCCTCTTTTTTTTGACACATCTGTGTATCACATATGTGTGAGGGTATGTTTCGAATGGGAACAACTGCCACTGATGGCTGGTTTTTACGAATCTATTCTTACTCTTAATTTTATTTAAAGTAGCCTTATAATGCAGTTTTAATTAATTTTTAAATATATATTTCTAAGAACATATCTTTAAAATCTTTTTATCACCCACATGGAGACTTTCGATTGAAAAAAAAACTTATTTTGCTTAAAGAGTTACCTTCTGATGGCTTGGAGTTACCTTCAGAAACAAGCGAGGCGGCGACACACGGACGAAGAGAAATGGCGACACAAGGACCAACTCTTGAAAATGAACTGGAAGAGAAAAAGTCCTTCTAAAAGCACTCACCGCAATGGTGAAAGAGAGCATTAGATTCAATTCGAATAAGAAAACCTTTAGGGGAAATTGTTCCTCAAAAGGTTGGAGAGTTATGAGGCGAACCTGGTTCGAATCACAAGAAGAATGAATGGAGAGAAAAATACATGACGGTGCTAGTTCTAATGCAGGGAACTAGCTCTTACTTTCTTTTCAACTATTCTTATCAGTTTCGTATTCGATATCTACATTCAAATGGAATCTGAACCGAAGTTTCATCTTATTACTTGTAACTTAAATGTTCAATCTAATTTATATAGCAGTTTTTAAAATATGAATAATATTTAATAATTCTTGATTTTTATTAGATATTAATTAGATAGCGAAAACTACATTTGTATGATGTGCATAATAATGAATAAAATTTTTGTGTGCTTAAGAAAGTGATATTCTAAAGAATACTTTTGATTGTCAACATGTATTTTACGATTAATTATGTAAAAATTTTAGTAATATTATGCAATTAATATCCAAAAGTTTTCACTATGAGTGGTTATAACTAATAATAATAATTTTTATTATCAATAATTATAATTATTTATAATTATTCTAATTATTGCCATTTATAATTATTTATAACGATTGATAATTATATAGTTTAATTATATTCATTCATAAAAAGAGTAGTTATATATAATTTTATAATATATTATATAATTAAAAAATAATAAAATTAATTATATATATATATATATATATATATATATATATATATGCGTGTGATTATTAATTAGTTATAACAATTATCTAAAATTAAAAATAATTATTATAACTCAAAACTCTTTTTGTTCATGTATTATAATGCAATTTAAAATAAAGAATGCAACAGATAAGAAAACGTATAAAAAAAAATTGATGAAATTTACACAACATATAGTAACATTACGCACCAAGACTTGCGCACAAAAATACTGTTAGAATAGTTCCATGAATTATAATAAATTCATTTACTCACTGCTAACCGAAAATACAACTCTTCTCCACGAAAAACGATAAATGATTTGAAAAAAAAAAATTATGGTTTTTGGATTTCTCAGAGCACATAAGCCTTGTATCTCTTAATCTCCTAAACTTTTCAGATTTTTCAACATTGTTTCGGAATGCCCTTGCCTTGAGCTGCATATTTTATATTAATGGAGAAAATTTATTTTACGATTTACTGGCTAAGAATGGGCAAAAAATAAATAACTTATTTTTAAAACATCGATTGCCGTTCAAAACGAATAGCGATCAAGAATTGGAAACACCTGACCTATGTGGATGTTTCCAAAAAAGAAAAAAAAAGAATTTATCAGAGTTATTAAAAATTAATTTACCAGATTGAAACTTTTATCGCGCACATAAATTGAAAGTCCCTGGAGACTTAAATATTTTTCTAAGTATTCTATAAATTACAATACAGTATTTCCACACTTTTAAATTTATTTTGAATCATAATTTGATTGAAAGAAATATTGTAACTAAAAATCATTATGAAATTTATATTCAATCTCTATTTGCGAAAACCACTCTTATTTTGGATGTTGAATTTATTGCGTTTCATGGATTATATTTCTTCGAAAAAAGTCCATGTTCCTTTGACGTAAGCTATTTATTGAAATGAACTACATTTTCTAGGTGTTACTTAATTGCGTTATTAGATATAATTAGAGGAAAGATTAATGTTGTTAAGCAGGTAAATTAATGGAACATTAAGGCTATGCAATATTGAAGGGATGAGTTTTAATCATTTTGTCCCCAGAAAATCTACTATTTCATTGCTGAGTACTCAATCGTGTTAGGTATATTCTGTAAAAACATTTTTGTGTGCAAGTTCAAATGGGAAATAGAAAAGAAACCATATTTTTTAAAAGATAAATTATTCTGTTCAATTTTTAAATTATCGTAATGAAAATTTTTTGAGAATACATGTAAGCATGATTAACATGCTCAATTGTTTAACTGTTAAATTTATTAATTCAAAGCATTCTAACTGAATTCTGACAAGTTTTATATAAAGTTCTGAAGTGTAAAATATCTGTACGGTGCACCGTTTTAAACTACCCTAGATCCAGTAGAATTCTCAAATAATACTTAAACATATTCGGTGGTTAAATTTTTTTAAAAAAAACTCTGTATAGACCAGTTAACTCCCTTATATATGAATAGTAATTCTGTTTTAGAACATTATCTAAAAATTCTAAGAAAAAATGTTTATTTCTACGAATATATCCCTGCATTTTTATAACATTGCCATTCAGTCATTACGATGCATACTAAAAATCCTCTTAAGCGAAAAATGATGCTTAATTTCAACGACAAAAATAACAGAAAATCAAACGATTATGCTTTCAACATCAAATTATTAAGGTAACAGAGTTAGTGAAATTTGAACAAAAGTTCTATTTTTTTATCATTAGATAGCTTAAATCTTCATCTTTACAGCGACTTAACACTTGTTCATAAGAAAAATTAGAAGTGTTGGAATTTTAATACTTACATATAGCACTTCGCAGCTTTAATTCATTTAAAGGGCTCACGGATGTAAGGAAACCTCTCTAACCTCATTTAATGTTCTACATATATTATTATCTCTATTTAATTACTCCTATTGTTTAATTATTTCTTATAATTATGGTAAGAGTAAGGTTAAATTAATTTTTTTAAACTTTTTAATATTTATTATTGTTCTTTGTGCTTTTTTTAAATATTTTTCAAGTATCTTGTCTTATGTACACTTAGGATTACATTATAATTACTTCAAAAAGTAGTATTTTACTAGTATAAAAGATTTAATTAACCTATTAAGAATGCTACGAAGTAAGAATACATTTCAAAAAACATCAAAATGTTGAAAAGTCAACCATAAGTAACATTGTGGCTCTTATTGAATCAAATGATAACTTGGGAACTGAATAATAATATACGAATCTTTCCTTCAGCATAATGATCGTGATAAAAAAAAAACAGATTCTGGATACGGAATTATATCATTAATGAGCTTGATGTATGTTCAGGATAAATTTATTGCTTGCTAAAACTGTAATCTCGTGTGAAATTTATAAGCTGAATAGGAATCAAATCTTTTGCAAAGATTGTCGAAATCTCCTTTGAATTTTCCAACTCTATGAATTAGAAAATATTGAATTAAAATTAAATATGTTTGATTTAAACTTGCTTAATTAAATCTGCTTGTTTAATTAAATCTGTTTGTTTAAATCTGCTTGTTTAATTAAATCTGTTTGTTTAAATCTACTTGTTTGATTAAATCTGTTTGATTTAATGCTATTCGCAGAATTGGAAAATGTTGAAAAACTGGCAGCATTCTGTGTAGTGTCACGAATTTTATACCTTCACGCACAAAATAGTCGCTACATATCAAACTTTTGTCTTCTGCATCAGAAGTTCACATTTACTAAATAAAAGATGCAACTGATGAATACATATCCTTCAATAATAATGACAGGTATATATGTATCGCATTTGATGGCACATGACAAACGCGTGGTTATCTATTTCATAATGTGTTTTAACAGCAACAAGTGTCGACACGGGAAAAGTGATAGATGTATCAATTTGTCTAAATTTTGTAAATGCTTTCTAAGAAAATATGTCAATTAACGTAGATGCATGCACTGATAATTACAGAGGATCAAGTAAGAGCATGGAGATTAATGGTGCCAAATGAATTTTTAATAGATCACAAACATTATATACTAGTCGGTATGTCAAATATCTTAGAGTAGGAGATACAAAAGAATGCAAAAAATATACTGTGTCTTCTGAAATATATGGATGACAAAGATACTGAAAATATAAAGTGTATTAGACACATTCAGAAGAAAATAGGATATCGGTTATCTGAAACAAAAAAACATTTCTGTTTAAACGCATAGTGATGGAAAAATCATTAGGGGATAAAGACAAATTAATTAACAATACCATTATGAAGATCCAAACATTTCATTGCTTACACGTTAGGAGAAATGTTGGTACTGTTCAAAAGATTCATCAACTTATTTGGGCTAAATATTTTCATTTATAGTCGAGCAATGAAAGTCTAAATCTTGGCTTCTGTCCAGTTGGATCCGAAAGTTGGTGCGAGTTTCAGTGTGTCCTAGCAAAAGACGAAATGTATGACTGCTACAAACACATATGCATGCTCCTCTGCCAATAATGGAAGTCATCAAACATTTATTTAGAAATTTGGCCAATCCAGAGTTGCTGAGAAAATGATTTCGTGGAAAAATTCATGGGAAAACATAGAAACTTAATGAGGTAGTATGGAGGGAATTCAACAAAGTGCCATACGTTATCCAAAATTGGAATTCATTCAAATCTTCTCGGCGTGGAATGAAGTATGGATGAGTTGGATAATGAACGCCCTTTTGATAGAGAGACGAAACCATCCAAATATAAAAAACATGCAAGAAGAAATAAAAAAAAAGTAAAAAGGAATGTTGGAAGTTCGTATGAGACTGAAGAAAGTGATATCCTTCATACAAAGCAGGATTTTATTAAATTTAACTTCTCAATCAGCAATAAAAGTATGAATGAAATGCCTAAATGCGATATTCTCTAGACATGTATTTTTCAGATTTCTGTTCATTTTCTCGTAATAACTAAAAAACATAAGATATCAGATTTTTAATCACATTTCTTATAATATATTACATACTTTAACTCGGGAGTTTGATTATTTGTTTATTTTGTGCCATGAAAATGTTCTAAAAATACTAATTTAAGATAGACTATGACTAATTTTCTTATTCTACTTAGAAAGAAAATAGTACATCTAAGTATGTAACGTATGCTGTTCTTAATTCAATAAAAATTTCATAATCTTGTCTTGCAACCTTTATGAGAAAAAAGGTGCATAAATTTTGCAAATGTATAATGGGAGTTATAGGACTTTCCTTGTCCCCTTAAATTAAATACTAAAATTAAAGCAAACTAATGAAGTGCTAAAATGGACGATAATATTATGTCCACATATTAAAATAAAACCAATTGGTAAATTAATAAATTAAATATATCTTAACTATAAATGTTGCTATTGGTATTGTAAAATTAAAAAAAAAACAATTTTTACACATTAATCTATTCTCAATACCGATCATTTTTATTTTCGATATATTTTTAATTTGCTTCTAAGCATAAAAGTGAAAGAAAACTCATCTATACTTGGAATATTAAACTAATTTATAAACAGAATTTCTGTTGAATAAAGGGATTTGAAGAAACGTGTAAGAGCTCTGATAGAAAATATGGACTTTTTTATTCTTATTTTCTGCTTTGAAAACTAATGCATTCAAAAAGTTCTTTTTCGCTTAATTTTATCAATTTTCAATCTAATATTATTTTCAAATTGAATATTCAGATTTAAAAGCCATTTCATTTCACGCCCCTGTTGCTTTCAACATGTCACGCAGTAAATTGAGTTTGAGTTTCAGATTTTAAACATTTTATATTTTTTGGCAAGAAGCCACTGTGTTAATGCCTCGATGATATCTGAGTTGCTCGCCTTTTCGATACTTCTATTTACGAGCGAAATAACGAGATTTTTTTCTTCAGCTCTATTGATGTATGTGTGGGAATGGGAGAGCCAATACTAGGTCCTATACATGAACATGTTTTCTTAGAGTTCAGTTCTTGTCAATACATTTCTTTATTTAATTTTAAATATGATTTTGTAAATTTTTGCCTTTTAAAGGAGTTAAAAGTGGTAGAAAGGATTCACGTATGCAGTCTTAAGTCTTTCATCTAGAAAATCAAAGAGGCTTTTTCTTAGAAAGTATTCTTATATTACAACTAGGCTCTTTTTTTACGTAGTACAATTACATTTACTTCTGTATAATTGCTCAGGTATGTTCCTTTTAAATTGAAATTAATTGGAAGTTTTAAATATATTATCGTGCTAAATTGAACGTAGAATTTTTGGTCAAAATGTACAAATAATTTTATGGCTTAATTTTATTATATTAAATTCCAACTTTGTGAATTCCTTCACACTTTTTCTTATTTTGACGCTACTGTAAGAAGAAAAGAATTAAAGATTGAATTTTAGGAAAAACGTTTGCTAAACTACTTTAAATACTAACGTGGAATAAAAAAATGTCTTAAAAGTATGTTCTCCCATATTTTAAAATATATGAACTTATAATAAAAATCTATTTTTGAAAATTATTAAATCAAATACTTAACCTCAAAAGTCTCTTAAACTTAACACATTGATTTTTAAATTGTGAAGATAGATTTAAAATATCATTTTTAAAAATATGTCATTAATGAAATTTATTTATACGGTATTACAGTAAACGTGAGGAAGCAATTAGAACAAAAACCTCATTTCTGCAATTTTGGTCTGAAATGCTGTAGTAAATGCTCTGAATACAATAAAATTCTTTATTCAGGTATGTAAAAGTAACTAACCCAAAATGTAAATACACTGAAATAATAATAATTAAAACTTTCCGATACTATAAATTTATTTCCTTTCTTCGTATTTTAAATATACGAATATTTTTTTAAAAATAGTAATTTGTACATATATTTAATACAATAAATTTATAAATACATCTTAAAGTTTTGCTTTAAAAATTCATTCAAGAACAGTATGCAGGATGATTATGATAAAAAATTCCCTTTTTGAAACTAAACGTATGAAACCAACTTACTAAACTAAGGAAATTAAAACCATCTGGACAAACTAACTAAAAATAACAAAAAAAAATTATATATATAAATGTAACAAAAAAAAAATTAAAAATGAACATCGGGTTCGCTAATTTCATTTTAGCATGCGCTTATGTTTTTCCTTCCGTTAAGTTCTCCAAAAAAGTAGAATTAATCAAAATGAGTAATAATTAGCGTCACTAAAGCGTACTTCCGAGCCCTAGGCCTCACAAAAGCTATTACTATTAAGAAAAGAAAATACCTTATTAAAATCCCTAATTCATTTTTATTTTCTCAAACAAAATATTCCAAAGTAGAAAAATATTGCCCATGTCAACAACAAAATTAAAAAACAGACAATTCTGATATATAAAAATCAGTTATTAAATTAAATATTAAAATAAGAGCAAACGGTTGATTATTAATGAGGACAGTTTTATTCTGCTTGAATATTAAAGTATAAGCAGATGATAAAATAATAAATTCAATATATCTTAGCAAAGTAAATGTATCTCTTCAACAAACTAAATATAACTATTATAATCAAAATGCATTGTAATGCAAATCTTTTAAAATAAGGCTTTAATCGTAATAATTTGTACTCGCATTTTCATAAGATTTTGTTTATGTGTAAATACCACATATATTCGTATTTTCAAATGATTTTGCTTATATATAAATACTATATATATATGTGTGTGTGTCTTTGTGTGTGTGTTATGTTTGTGCGTGTATCGGTGGTTCCCTATGAAGACTTTACAGGAGTTTGGTGAAAAAATGTCGACAAGAGAAATATTTTCTTCCGTGTATAATTGTGTATCAAAAATTTACATTTTTTCTTTAATTTTTTTTTCTCTTTGTATTAAAAGTAAGTTTATTTACTACATCCTAAAGTGACTCAATTTGTACAGGACTATTTTAATTTCTAAAGAAAGAAAAGAATAATAAATAAATAAAAAATTATTTCCATAAGAAAATTATTTCGTCAAAATTGATTTCGAAAATAGAATTTTCGTTCAGTTTTCGTCAGAGTTAGATCAAATTGATTTCACTTTTAATGGCTGAAAAGAAACTGAATGATAGAATAAATCTATCAATTAAAATAATTAACATATTTAATTCATTTTATAAAATAAATTCTTATTTGTTTTTACCACGTATTTATATCTGATGACATCTAAAATTAAATTAAATTTCAAATTTCTTAAATTTCCGCCGTAAAGTGTTACTCAGGCACTTTCAGGCGAAAATTTGCGAAATGTTTTTAGACACATGGGTGTTTAAGAATGATTAATCTAATCTTAAACGTGCGGCAAATATTTAAAGAAAAATGCTTCTGTTCAGCACTAAATATAGATCTTTGCATGAAATATAAGATAATATTTTTTCTATTTTAAAAGTATGAATTTGGTAAAAATAATACAATACCTAAAATATGGATTATTAGATACAGTTAAAGAGAAAATATTAATGAATTGTAATTTGTCAGGCATTTTACATATTTAGATCCTCATTTCCAATGCCTGTATTCTTGAAATTCGTTGCCATTTCCTCTATTTGTTGAGGATATATCCAAATTTGAAACACTGATTTGGGCTTTATAAAATTTTGAAGGGATGTATTCTAGTGCGAATAAATCTTAGCTATACCAGTCTACTCAGCACACAGTGTTAAGGAACTGAAAAGTAAAATAAAACGCTTACTCTGCAGTATTATTGTATATAATTTAATACATAATTTTAAACTAACTATTGGTTTCGGATGAACTGAGGAATATTGAATAATTACAGCATTTTCTGCTGTAATTTTTGATGACTATAATATATTGATTTCTTCAAAAATAGCAAAATGTGCTAATGCTAGTACAATTAATACCTTGTTAAACTCAGAATATTGAATAGTTTCAGACTGGCCATTGCATCTTGTTGACTATAACATAAATTTCTACTTTTGAATGAATATACTTTTCTTGGACGTGCACAAAACAATTTTGGAAGCATGCATTTTAATGGCTGTTCTCATGTGGAAAAGATGGGTGAGGGAAAATCTTTTTTAAAATATATAGTATATATTAACCGATGGTAAGTGAATCTTCCTGAGAATCATTGTTATAGTGAATGTATAAGATGTAAAAAGGATATAACTTTGGATATGCATAATAAAAAAAAAAATATTTGCACCATATAGAAAATGAAAAGTCATTAATTATTACAAACTAACCCACAGGTTTAATATCTAATTAAATTGGTATGAAAACCATATATATATATATATATATATATATATATATATATATATATATATA